>ML796094.1:89584-109593 GCA_009831015.1 Picea engelmannii
CCAAACAAGACACCAAACCACCTCCCCATACGGCTATCTGCTCTGTCGCCACGTACCTTTCCCCACTCACCTGTCACTCGTCACATCCCATCCACTTGTCATCGACTCACTACCCTCAACCTCACCCCTATACACCTTTTACCCATTTATTACCTTTCCACCTCGTGCCTGAGATACTCATTGGCTAATCAATGTGGGAAATCATAACCATTGGCATGTCGACCCGTCATCCTTTTCCCAACGGATAGTTGTTCATCCTTTTAATCCCATTTTTGCCATTGTTTCACTGTGTACAATCCCAACATAGCCGAAGCTTGTTTTATCTGGTGTCTTCAGTCAATAATCTCCATTAAACGCTGACAAGCACAACTAACATTTTGTTTCAACTTGCAGGTATCAATCAAGCCAATGAATCCCAAGTACAAATCCATAAAGGTTGAAGAAAATCCCTTTCTCCCCCCTCCTGTTGATCTAGACCGAATTTCGCTAGCCAACAAAGATCACTAAATTATAGATCCAAAGTGATAATTCTAGTTCTTTGAATTGCACTTCTGGCTCAAAGATACATTTCTGGATCAGAGCGAAAAGATTGGGCTCTAGGAGTCCAATCTCCCACTGTACCTTTTCCCCCAAGTCTACCACTTCCCCGAATTCTCCCTCAAGTGCCAGGCACACTATCTCCCCAATCATAGAGCCATCATTTTTTCATCTGGAGAGACCATTTTCACCATTACATCTGAAACCATAGACCATATGATGTAGGTACCCAAAGCTGAATCCCTTTCCCTTTTTTCCGTTGAATTCCTGACTGAATTATACTAGAAGTTGTATTTTCCCTAGAGAGCGAAAATCTTTGATCTTTTCCTCCCTGAAAGTGCCCAATTACCCAAGAAAAGTCCCCCCTATCATTCCTCCATTTTCTCAGAGAAAGGTAACCAAATTATTTCCTCCCTATGCTATCTACTCAGATATTAATCAGACGAGTGGGTGGACGAACCCATCCTGGGTTTCTTATCTTATTCTCCACCAAAGAGAAGGCCACCACCCAGTTCACTTTCAACCATTTTTTGGCCAATAACAGTCATGAGAAACTCTTAAATTTTCCTACATAAGGCATGTTCAAGTACTCATCAATATTTCCATACATGTTCATATTTTTTCAATCAGAGAAGTTTCCTTCCTTCATGCAGAATCTCAACCCAGACGGAAAGCCAAAACCAATCACATCCTGGACGTCATTACTAAGAAAGAATTCATCTGAGTTTTGTTTTAAGTAGTTCATCGACCAGTTTTACCACCCATTGGTGAGCATGTTAAGTGGATGGAAAGAGCCTAGTATAAATGAAGATATCCAAAGGATATTGCACCTATCAGACCTTGCAAAAACAGGCAATTGCTACCTATATAAGGACCACACAAAGATCATATTTTATGGATGTGAGTTGGCCCCTTATAAGCTTCCCAAATACTTTCCTGTCAGGATATTCACTCTAGACTATATCAGGAAGATGATTAATTTATACGCCATTCATTTCGTGGATTTTAAGAAGAAACAATAGTTGAGGATCAAGGGACAAATATGATGTTTTATCTGTAAGAGCAGAGCAACAGGGGAAGAAGCCAACAGGATATTAAACGAAATGAAGTTCAGTATTGGTTTTCCTTGGTAGTGTGATCCCTATGGAGTTATCACAGAAACCACATTGAAGAACAAAATCCCCCCCTATGCTCATGTGCCTAGACCAGAGATAGAGAAATTCATGAACCAAACCACGGTCTTCTCCTACTAGCTTTTTCCAAACATCTACTCCATAGGTACTAGTAGAGAAGAGGCCTAGGAAGTATGTATCCCCCTCAGTCACTGAAGTCTCAGCAGAAGGATTCCAAGTTTATAGGAAGAGACCAAAGACCAATCATACACCTGACAGGTCTGGAGGAGAGGAGACACAGTCCACCACAATGGAGGGAGAACATTCACCATTGTTTTGAGGAAGCCAATAAATGATATCTACTTCTTCATCCAAGAAGCAACATGATGCCACATTGACTACTAAACCCACACAAGAGTCTACAGAGCTTAGCATTTTTGAGAAATATAGTTCTTGATTAAGAAGATGAATGAGATTCTTACTAGTAGCACCTATGCACAATTTTGGAAGCAATCATCTACAACCCAACATAGGTTTCTCTTTGCTTTTGACACAGAAACAGGGAGGATAAACATGGCATACTTGCAGGCACAAGTGCCTCAACCCAAAACAATTTCTGATTATAAAAGGTCAACATTTGAGTTTGATAGAAAATATGTACATCCAACCGATCAGATGGATCTGCACAGACAGACTGGAGAGATGATTTTCTCCACCTTGGCCAATACCTCCACGACTACTGCAAAGTTGTAGGTTTCTTTGAATAATGTCCAAACTCGGTTGAAGCTGGAGAAGGTGTCTTCTTTAGCAAAGGATAACAAGATAAATCTCTGGAAGAACTGGTACTCAAAATTGGATATGATCCATCCATTGTTAAAGCAGTAGAAGAGCTCCTCAAGGAGAAGAACGCTGACATAGTTTCCCTAGGGAAACAATTGAAAATATCTACTATAGAAGAACCATAGGATAAATAAATGGTTGAGACTGAGTGCCATAAAGAGGAATTGTTGAAGTTGATCATGGAGAAGAATGCTCAGATCAAGGAGATGGAAGCAGAGCTAGAGAATCTAATTAAAGAAAAAGAGCAGAGTGTGCAAATGGCAGTCATTCCACTTAATGCAGTCCCTCTCATAGGGGTCAGTGAAGATACAACAACTTCAGTAACGACCACAGAGGCATCATAAAAGTTGGCAAAGTCCATGGAAGACATGTCCTTCCAGGGACAGGAAATCAAAAGATTGCAGGATGTGATCAATAACCTCCAGAAATTGAAGGCCACTTTCCAATCTAGTTACAATACAGAGTTGCATACAAAACAAAGACTCAAGCAAGAATAGCAGAAGCTACAGAAAGAAACATTCATTGCCAAAAGACTTTTAGAGGCCAAAGAAAACATTTGGATCGGCATCTACAAATCCATGACAGAAATTTGGCCACTTATACAGATTATGTTCGAGCAACATGAACTAATACAGAGAAGCAAACAGACCATTGATAAGATCAGAGGAGAACTAGGAGAAATGCCTACTGAGGAAAATGAAATTATTAGACTCTTGAATTCCAAAACAAGAGAGGAGTTAAAGGCCTTGGAGATTTAGGATAGAACAGAAACTATTCTTGAGGTCAAGAAAGTTTTGACTAAGAGAGGATTAATGCTACAACTGGAGGAAAGGTCCCAAGAAATGGAAATTAGAGTTCAAATCTTTTTCAACAAAATGGATTTACTACACAAGAAGGGGATACTAGAGTTAATTCTGATCAATGATAAGTTGATTACCCTCTCAAACTAAAATCAAAATATCATCAAAGTGGAAAAGGATGGTTCTAAGTTTGCATGGATACAGGGAAGTATCACTGGTAAATCATTTTTGGAGACTTTGCAATTGGACCTTAGCATCCAACACGATATCAAGTACATCTTCATTACCAAGCCCACCTTTTCCAAATACACTAAGATGGATGAAGTTTACCAAACATTACTCAAAATCACCATCCCCATTCAAAAGAGATGGGATGGCCTGTGCAATTTGATCAAGTAATGATGAGGTGGATGTCCAAGTTAGCACACAGAGAAGTCAAACTCAAGTTGATGTCTCACCAACAACCTTCCCCAAAATTAGCACAAAGAATTTGACAGATCATTAACATTTCCTACATTTTTGTATTTAGTTATATAGGTAGTTGTGATTTGATTCTACCACATCCTAATCATTAATGATAGGATCGAATTGTATTTTTTCTATAAATACTTCAGACTTCGAAGCTTTGAGGGTTGATCTTTACGCCCAAGCAAGTTGTAATCTGTAATCATTTTGAAGAGATCTACCAGTAATAAAAGGATGATTCACAGGATTCCTGCATGTTGATGTTGGTGATTTTATTTCTCATTGTTTAATGTTTATCTTACTTCGTTACCAAATTTTTTTCTGTCTCTGATCATTTAAAAGAAGGTTAAGTGCATAATTTATCTTTGTATACTCAGTTTCTAGATTTTAAAGATCTGAATGTTATTCTTCTGATATTGTGATAAAGAAATTATTAAATGCTTCTTTGTTGTGATTGGTTATCTCACCTTTTTCTACCTTTCCATCACTTTAATTCTAAAGGATCCAAAATTTAAATTACCTTCCCTGTGAAGAAACCTTATAAAATATGTTCTCTGATCTCAACTCATAACACAGACCCCATGGCCCAATGGATGCGTGAGCAATATTCCAGCCATATTTATAAAACAAAACAACATAATCCTATTAATTTAACTAGCCTAATATGTAAAACCCGAACATATCTAAATCTTACAAAGATATCCCTCTCTGAAACTGGCAGGGCTAGATCTCAGTTTCAAAGTGGTTGGATAAAGTAACCGCTGCTAAATTTCTTCTACCTCCTGATAACCTCTGGGAATTTATAGAGCGTTAACATATGACATTCCTTTGAGTGAACCCAAAAATGGGCTTTACTTGAAGAAGTTTTATGATTAGATTGCCTTTTCATGAATTCTTGTATTTTATTGTATCATACTTTTGTGTGCTACTTTTCGTGTGTGTTTTCGTTATTTGGTTTCAACCCCCAACTTCTTACCTTGTGTTGTTCTTGGTTTCCAAATGTCGGTGTCTTCGCTACCCCACATTGGCTTCACTAATGGCGCTAGTCGTAGTACTCAGAACCTAGAATATGCTACTTGGGCAATCTACGCACCCACGAATGAATTAATCAGTCTACACGATGTTTGCCTCGGTCATGAAACTAACAATATCGCGGAGTACAATGCAGTCATCGAATTGTTGACAAATGCTATTTCACTCGAAATCCATCATCTTGTTGTATGACTTGATTCCCAGTTAGTTGTACTATAGTTGAGTAATGTCTATGTTATCTGAAGTCCTACTTTGTTAAGGGTATATTTATGAATTCACCTCTTGAAATTCCATTTTTATTACATTGAATATCAACACATTCCTAGATGTCTAAATACATTAACAGATGCATTAGCTAATTATGTGTTAGACAAACATTTGGGACATTTATAAATCCAACCAAATTTTGAATATAAATCAAGTAAGCCAATAGAAGCCTCATGTATATATAATGATACAAGTTTTTACAAAAAAGTGTTTTTGTCCGAAGACCAAAATATCAAAATGAGAAGCACATGGCTTCATATAGAAAATAGCATCAAGGATGTTGCTCACAATAACAGACAACTTCTCGTGCCACCCTATGGAGTAGTCGACTAAGAGAACCATATACACGTATGTCGTTGATATCATTGATAGAGATATCTGAGACACCCACTGTCAAACCCTCCAGGTTCTTCTCGATCGCCTCATAATCACCAACATCTCATCCTTCTACCTCAGCTGCTTCCCCTCGTCTATGGTGTTATTGGGTAAATCATTGAATGCGTACATAAACTAATCCCCCTAGATCTAGGTGGGTTAAGTGCTAATTTTGTTATCGGGCTAATCGTTAAATGTAGACACGAATCAACCCCCCTAGATCCACCTAGATCTAGAACAAAACATGATAGGACATGGCGCTTTCCCTAGGCTCTAATCATCGAATTTACTACTAAACAAAAGACGAGAGACATACCTTTAAATGTAGCTTCCTTATGTCTTTGTTGTTCCTGTTTCACTCTGGTGCTCTTGTGATATTGATCTTGCAGTGAGACACAAAACCAACCAAAGTGAAAGAAGAAAAAAGTATATTCAATGACAACCTATGCATGTGATCAAGGAATTATGCAATAAAATAAAGATAATTCTATGGGAAATAAGCATTCCACTGTATTATATTAAATAATAGGAAGAGTGATTACAATCAGATGCCTTGATGGCGTAAGGTTCCTTCCAACAGTTCCTTGCTTCCCACACACTTCTTGCTCCAAGGATTCTAAGACCATGGATTTGATAGCTACTCACAATCTATCTTGACAAAGCAAAGCTCAAAGCCAACATACGAAGCTAACAATCTCAAGCCAAATTTCTAATCTCAAAAGCTCAAGAAATTTCCAACCCAATCAAGCTCAAGCTATCTTTCTCCATGAGAGCTCCTCTCCTTTTATAAGTTGAAGATGATAAGGTGAGGAGGTTAGGATGATCCCACTAAATCATGAAAACAAGTAATATCCAAACCATTCGGAGGCCACCTCACCATAGAAGATTCTCCTTCTAGAAGCATTGAGAAGACGCTCGTTTTTCCCATGTACAGAAATTTCTGCACCCTAGCTATAGTGCAACCTGTGGAAACTCTGCACCCTAGCTATAGTGCAGCCTGTGGAAACTCCGTAGCCTAGCTATAGTGCAGCCTGCAGAAACCAAGACTTTTCTCACCCTGGCTATAGTGCAGCCTGAAAAAACCAAGAACTTCCTCACCCTGGCTATAGTGCAGCCTGTGGAAACCAGGAATTTCCTCACCCTATCTATAGAGAAGCATGCATAAATCCTCTTTAATAGGGTTTTTACAAAGGAAAATACAACTTATTCTCTCAGGGAAAGTTATTCTCCCTTCTTTCTTCAGGAATCCAGGCCACTAACCCCTCTGAAGACAACATATAGGTTTACATCATTAACGGTCATAAGGGATTACAAAAATAATGTGCAACATCTGGATGGGGGATGTACTTAGAGGCCATTGTGGTCCTACATCTATGCTGTCAAAAGAGATTTTGATTAGTCATTGGATAAAAAACATAGAAAATATTTCATATTTCAAAATTTACAAAAACATTATAAAAACAAAAAATGTGCTTCTTACCTAAATTCTCCCATTGAGAATCCTCAGGCAAAACCAAGTCTGGGTTGACTCTAAAAACCAGACCAACATATGCATAGTCATCTACCATCAGTATCTGAGGCCTCAGCTAATCAAATAACACGTCGTTGTATTTAACAATAGGGCCCGCCATGTGCCAAGCCATGAGGTCACACCATCTTTTCATCCATGGATCCCATGGGGCTGGTAGGCCCCACTCTACCTGCAAGTGCAAATGAGGATCCCTCTCAAGGAAGAATGACACTAAAATGGATCCATACCTAAATTTCTTTAGGTCACCTTTCTTTCACTTTGTCAGTTTTTTCTTCATACTGCGAAGAACCCCAACACTCCAGTTAAATACCCGGGGCTCCATGCACCCCACTGCATACTGGAAGTAACTCTGGAGCACCATGTGAGGATATGCGCTCCCCACCATACGTGATATTGTGAACAGGATAGTCCATTACTAGGGGTAAATATCGGACACCCCTAATGGAAACTTTTCCCTTACATCTCTCGGCATCAGAATCACAATACCGGTAGACATACTCACTCATTGGTAAACCGCGACCTTGTCATCTGTCAAGGTCACATGGGATCCACGGTGTGATAATCCCATCAAAAAGTATATATCCTCGATATCTAGGGTGAGTACCTAGGATCCCACATGAAAAACCTATTGATCCACATCCCACATGTTAACTAAGTACTCAAGTAACCTCATTTGGGTCCTCAT
Source organism: Picea engelmannii (assembly GCA_009831015.1). Classification (NCBI taxonomy): domain Eukaryota; kingdom Viridiplantae; phylum Streptophyta; class Pinopsida; order Pinales; family Pinaceae; genus Picea; species Picea engelmannii. The sequence goes on from ML796094.1 coordinate 97,229, forward strand.
GCCCTGGATCTTGAAGCATTTCAGAAGCCCGCATTGCCGGAGGGAATTAACTGTTCCCAGGTCATTCCTAGTGATGTAATCATCATCCTTGTGTTCCATATCCCTCCACTCCAACATTTTGGTAGTCAAAAACCTGCATGGGAACCATTGAGAGAAGTCAACATATTTATTTCACTTCCTTTGAAATTTTTATTGGCTAAACGCACATAAAGAATTTTTGAGTTTCTTCTGCCGCAAGTGGATTTTTATACACAGTGCGAAAATTCCGTAGGTGAACCAAATGCCTTCTGTGGAAACCTATGGTTTCTGCAGGTCTCGATATACGCCACCTACGGTGGCCCCTATGTGCAACTACCAGCCTAAAATACAACTCAAAAACTATTTTTTAACCAGTGAAAAAGAAAATTGATCCATGGAAAATAAAGAGGATGAGAAGATTACCTCTTTAGCGGAAGTCATTCGTTGAATGGTTTCTCATGTCTCCCGCAACCGACATAGGCAAGTCCAAAGTTCTTCAAATGTAGGATAATCCTGTCTTTTGTTCATGATTGCGGAAAATGCACCCCATGTCTTGGGAAGGCCATTGAGTACTATATTTAGCAGTTCCTTTTCTGAAATGACTTCTTCAATAGTTTGTATTTGATCTTTTAACTGGGATATTCTCACAAAGTATGATGTTATTCTATCATCATAATTCATTTTCATGTCACAAATCTCATTCTTCAAACTTATTACTTATCCAATGCTTTTGACAGAGAAGAGGTTAGTTATGGAATCGTACATCTTCTTAGAGGAGTCAATATGAGTGATGTAGGGTATCAAGTGGTATTTTACAGAGTCCACTATGATACTCATAGCGTTGATGTCATTGTCCTTGAATTTCTCCGTAATTGTAACATTCTGAGGTTCCTTCTCTTTTCCCGCTTCAAATCGTGGCTCCATGATCTTTCCTTTCATGAGATCCAATACTTTATTCTTGGAAAGGATGAGGTCAATCCTTGTATTCCATGCTATAAAGTTATAAGCCCCTTCTAAATTTTGACTTCATAGAGTAAGTCATGACTTCTTTGACTTGGTCAACCTTTGACTTTGACCAAAAACTCAAACTTGAAGTCTTGTCTTGCTAAGAGTACCAGGAGGTGCGCTAGGCTATGGTGCACTAGGATATCCAGGAATCAAGTCAAGCTCTTCACTTAAGGTGCCTTAATAAGAGGGTTAGGGTTTCGTTGCTGCAGCAAAACTTTGGCTGCAATTGCAACTGTAACTCAAAAAATCCTCCCAATCTATATTCTAGCAGTTAGACTGTCTGAAAATATTGTGGGCTCATAACCTGTTAGAAAAATAGGTTTCCTCATTTCACCATAGAAAATATCTCAATATTGTCACCCAACCATAGGCACAAATGCCACCCCCAAGCACCTTAACTTTGAAAAAGAGAATAATTCTAGAAGCAAACCTTAGAACCAATATCCAACCAAGGTAGTGTACCTCTCTCCAGAGCTAGCGTACCAAGAAAAAAGTCCAAACCATAACCAAGACAAATTCCAAGCCAAAACAGAAAATGTCAGATCCAATAGTTGTAGTTACAACTCCTCTCCAAACTTGTGCACCACTGGTCTTATGCAGTTGTGAGAGTCAGAGTGATAAATGAACTCTAGTGCCCTCTTATTTATAGTCCTCCAAGTGACCTAATTGGGATGACTTCTACTTCTGGAGGCTAATAACTCAATAATAAATATTCTCTTGAGTCAATTTGTCTCCTAGGGTTATTATCCAATGTTTTAGGGTTTCTCTGGCTTCGTAGAATATTCTAATCTCATCAGGGTTACATGCAGAGGATAATACCTCCCGCAGCTACCATAATATCAACATGCAAGTCTCTCATAATATTTAAAGAGAACTCCATATCTAAAAGTACCCCATTTTTTTTATCAACTAAAATAACAAGTTCAGGTGCAAGTTTACTTCAACAAACAACCATGTAAATTCATTATTAATCTAACTGTAAATGTGTTGAACCTACACAGAATAGATCTAGCTAGAAAATACTACACACATTTGTAAAGAGAAATTGAGAAAGAAGAAGCAAGATAGAAAGAATGGAAGATATCTCATTAACCGTATTCCACACTCAAAGAGTGAACAATTTACATATATATAGGATACATGACTAACTAACGAGCCATAGTGGTGGCCTAGATTGACCAGGACACACACCAACAGTTACAAGAGTAAAATGCCACCTAGTTTAGTCTCTCAGGCAGTTACGGGAGTGAACTGCCACCTAACTGAGTTAACTAGTCAACTAGTCTTTATTTAACTAACTGAACAAAGAGTAGTGAGCTGGTGATGATCCCAATGTTGCATGGTGACAAAACCAATGCAACATCTAAACTCAACTCAACTAGTCAAGCTGAAGTGTCAACTAAAAGAGAATATTCTCCAGGTGGAATATTGTCCCCTAAAATATAGGAGACTGGATAATGACTAATTATGACTAATAAACAAGGAATATACTTAGGAAAAGTAAATCCTAGGTGTGTGTGAAGTAACTCCAACACACCCCTTGAACATCACTATGGTGAAAATAAAGAATGGGTCCTGGCTACGAGGCCATGTTAAGTACCTAAATACAAAAGATACACTGAACTAAATGAGGAAAGAGGGAAAAACTCATGGGAACAAAACCCCCCCTCAAATTACAATGCATAAAATAAAAAATGAGAAGGAACAAAAAAACAGTTGCTAAGCAACTATGTCCTTCACTCCAAGAAGACCTCGCAATTGTGCAAGTTTGTGCTCTTTGAAGATTTTGTTGAAGATGTAGATGTCTGCACGGATCTGATGAACTATATGCATCATTGATATTTCCACACATATCCACTTTATCTTCTTGTAATGAATAATATCCAAATAAATTTTGGATGAAATTTTGAAAACCGTATGGTCGTTTCTGGAAAAATGTTGAAATTTTGTTGATTTTAAAATGATCATAACGTCACTTTCCGGACTCCGTTTTGAACAATTTTTTTTTTGAAATTGGATATTTTCCCAAGAGGAATTAAAATATCCAATTTTTTTCTACAAATGTTTCTCATAAAATATCAGAATGGTGTCTGATGTGCATGGCTCTCTTTTTGTCTCCTGACATGCATGCATGGTCCATGCAAAAGTGTCTGCATGTGACTCCGGAGATGCATGCCATATATCTTCCACATGAATTTCAAAAAATAAATCTGAAATGGAGTAGACATCATCTTCAATTAATGGAATACAAATTTCTGCAAATACTTTTGTAGAAGATTCTTCATAATAAGAGGCTTAATCTTCTGATGGCTTCTCTTCTGACTCTATCTGTTCGACCTCCTGCATGAAATCTTCACAATATTATTTATTCTCAAATAGAACCTCTAATCTGGTCCATAATTCATTTGGAATTAATCCTTGTGATTCTTCATGTACTTGATAGAAAAGTTCAGGAGAAACAGACATGTCGATACTTCCTATGGCCATAACTTATCTATTGAGAAAGTCATTTTTCTTATCGACAGAATCAGGCTCTACTTCCATTCCCATAGTAATTTGGTACAAGCCTCTGCATCTAAGATGCAGAATTTTTGGCTTCCATTCCAAATAGTTATGAGGCGTGAGAAGTACTTCCGGCGAATAATCCATTTTTTGTTGTCTTCAATCTTCAGTACTTGCAAAAATAATTTGGTGTAGTTTTTGCTTAGCATTTCGTCGGCTCTGATACCATGTAAATGTGTTGAACCTACACAGAATAGATCTATCTAGAAAATACTACACACATTTGCAGAGAGAAATTGAGAAAGAAGAAGCAAGATAGAAAGAATGGAAGAATTCTGATTAACCGTATTCCACACTCAAAGAGTGAATAATTTAAAATAGATATAGGATACATTTGTAACTAATCAGCCATAGTGGTGGTATAGATTGATCTGGACACACACCAACAGTTACAAGAGTAAAATTCCACCTAGTCTAGTCTCTCTGGTAGTCGCGGGAGTGAACTTCCACCTAGCTGAGTTAACTAGTCAACTAGTCTAGTCTCTTCGGCAGTTGCGAGAGTGAACTGCCACCTAGTTGAGTTAACTAGTCAACTAGTCTTTAGTTATCTGACTGAACAAAGAGTAGTGAGTTGGTGATGATCCCAACGTTGCATGGTGACAAAACCAATGCAACATCTAGACTCAACTCAACTAGTCAAACTGATGTGTCAACTAAAAGAGAATATTCTCCAGGTGGAATATTCTCCCCTAAAATATAGGAGACTGGATAATGACTAATTATGACTAATAAACAAGGAATAAACTTAGGAAAAGTAAATCCTAGGTGTGTGTGAAGTAACTTCAACACTAACAAATTGTCTTTAGAGTGGATGCCAAGATGGAAATAAACCTATTTGTCACAAGTATAAACATTGAAATTTTTTATGATTCCTTTAGCAACAAGTGTAATTTCGATGTTCATGGTTTTCCAAGTTGTAGAAGATCCAATATATATAGTTGAAATGAAATATAATGCCATGATGGGTTGGGAAAGTTATCACTATAAAAACTTGTCCTCAATTCCCAAGAATCACCTATTGTGAAAAATATTCAACCTTGACTGTTGGACCTAGAAGCCCTCAAGATGACAACATTGAACTTAAACATAATTGTCTATCTAAAAAGCATAAATATAAGAACAATTAAATTAGAAAAACTAAGATTTTGTTTGCTAATATAAATATCAAGTTATTTATATCTATTAAACTGGAATTCATGTTGCTTTGAAACATACATTGTTTATGTTTATAATCTTGTGGAATATGAATAAGCATTGAGGAATATAATTTTACCAGTTTCAGATTTAGAATTCCTTCTAAATTTCCAAAGGCATTTAGAGTATAGATGAATATTTGACTTCAAAAATGTTAGATTCCAACAAAACCCTCCACAATATAATACAATTAAAAATCCAAGCAATACATTGAGCCTCACTCAATAAAAATTGCATTACACACCTTTCTACGAGAGTGAATGCCTATACAACAACAAAACAGATGCCTCGTCTCTCTAACAATAATATTCTAAACCTCAACATTAGCCTCCTTGATATTAATACATTTTCCTTCACCAATAATACATAACACTATGTCTTATGTACCTACATAGTTGTCTAAGGTCTCCAAGATGAGTGAGTACTCAAAAAAACATAGTCGAATCATGTTCAATAAAATAGGGATAGGAAATGTGAATTATATAGGGATGAAATCATTCTCCATCATCCATGATTCCGTGAAATGTGGACGATTTCAGAGTAAAAACTACCTTCAAACCACAAATAGGTGGTGAATGAAACTACAAGCTCAATTTAAAACAAAGATAAAGGGTGAAATCACTATCATAAGCCTCCACTCCTGGAAATTAGGGGCAAATGAAGGATTCAATTCGAATTTCTAAGGGGGAAAACATTTTCTATGCTCGTAAGTGTTGGCTAATTATTTTCTTAGTAATTTTTTTTAATAAATGGTGGCCTACTCTTAATAAGACCATTTTACACAAAAAATCGCCCAATGAATTTTAAAACCCTACTAATTTTTCCCCTATAATTTTCCTTACTTCAAGCTTCAAGAAAAATCAATTGGATACTAATATGATACATAAACTATAACACGTATCTCACTAACTAGTGTGTCACAATGAATCCTATATTGGTTTTTTTATTGTTTAATACACTAGTAAATGTGTTTTTGTTATCTAATTGTAGAAAACATTAATAATAGACATTTAAAAGATACATTCAACTAAAACAAATCGACACACAAATTTACCTTACAGAAACCCACTTCAAGAAAACTCCACCAATGGAATGGATTAATATGTTCTTTATTGATTCTTTTAACAAAATTACAATGGATCTAATGAATATAGGACATGGTGAAGTGGACTCTGAACTATTATAATATTTCCTTCCTCTCTCTCAACTTCAATTTTCATCTAGAATGAGAATGGGCTATTGAAGTCCAACCTCGCTTCATTCCCCATGGCTCTGTTTTTCACTATTATCATTGTCTCAAACCACTCTTTCAAAACACTATCCAAAATTTAGCGTAACACTTCAATGTTGAATATGCTTGATCTTCACTTGTAAACAAAAGACTAAAAAACTCCAAACCAACCCCCTTTTTTTCTCAAGAAGAGTAATTTATAGACTAAGTTATAGTTCTTTAAATTCCCCATTTTCAAACTCATCAAATGCTAAATGTTTTGGTCCTTGGTATTCCGAAATATTTCATATACCCATGCCAATTATTGTTTGACTTCCACCAAATCATATCACATATAGTGGATAAAATTGCAACATAACTTCTAAAGGATATCAAGCTTCACCACATGAAGGGTAAAGCTTGTGGGTCTTCATCCAAATTGGGGCGATCACATTTGTTACCATGATATTGTTATTTCATTTTTCAAAATACTGATTACCCTTCACTTGTACCAGTGCACATTTCCATCACTCAAACAACTCTGACCATAGTTGCTTCTAAGGTGTGTGCTTTCATTTGTGTGGGTGCACACTAATGTTTTCGATAAATATACTCTACATATAATCCATATCTCCCTTGGATGCACCCTCAATCCAAGATAGATAGTGGGTATAGATAGGTATGGGGTTTCCCTAGATTTGAATAGATTCACTCATTTTTACACTAAGAGAAAGGATGGAATACCTTTTTAACGATGGTTATCCATATGTATCCTAGCATTTGCAGCTCTGAAGATCCAGCTCCAGCTCCCGCAACCTACTTTTTTCACATAAGCAACAACCAAATACAAATCTACGAATTTCTCCAAGTCTTAGGAAATCACAAATCCAAATCAAATATATTATGATCTACCGAAGAAGAGACCAAATATATCATCTACAACTGAAGACAATAGTATGGAAGGGGAAAGCACACAATTCTATATTAATTTGAATAAAGATAAATACATCAATCATATAATCATCCCTTGAGTCATGAAAGAGATGCTCCTAGTTATGGGTTACCGATGCTCCTCATTGGCCACTTTAGCTTCCATATCTATTTCACCAGCGTAACCACTCTCAAACTCCAGCTCCTCCATCACCTTGATTTGGTCTCTTCTTATAGGAATTTAGAAGAGATTGGAGATAGGCTTCCTGACATGTGAATTAGGTGGACACAAGTCATGGATAAGCTTGATGGAATGTGAACTAAGAAATTATAAGTCATAGATAGGTTTTATTCCATGTGAACTAAGAAATTACAAGTCATGCACAAGTTCCATGCTCAATTTTTAGTTTTTTCAAACCTATTATGAGTTTTTTTTTATCATGATATTTTTTTCTCAAGTTCTATGCTCAATTATGAGATTTTTCCAACTCACTATGAACTTTCTTTTCAATGATGATTTTTTTCTCAATTATGAAATAATTATTATTTCATAATTATGAAATTGTGACAAAATGATTATTTATTTGTGAAATAATTATGAGAATTTTACTCAATTATGTAATTCTAGCCTCATAATATACAATAGCATGCTTGCAAAACCTATGGTGGAAAATGCAAGTATAATAGATTATCCCTAATGTATGAGGTTAGAAGAGGAATTGATGGCCAAAATACATTACAAAAATTCATGGTGACGAGTGGCATAAGAAAGGAGCTTGGAAATCAAGGAACCAGTGAGGACATACAATTAAACATCAAGTCAACATATATAGATCATCCCTAAGGTAGGAATACCCATGCTCGAAAGAGAGACAAATCATGGCTTCCAACACAATACATTGTGCATCCATGAAATGAAATGCAAGACCATGACCATGAAAAAGTACATGGTGGATCCATGTCATCAAAAAGATCATAGCCACAAGCAAATACAACATGGATCTATGTCACAACATACATCAGGAAGACATCAAGCACCAATTAGAGTGTCCTTGTAGTATTCAAAGTACTCATACAATAGTGATATACTCCATCGCAACTTGGGAGGGGTAATATGAAGGAGTGATGTGGCCCCAAACTCAAGGTCTTCATCCCAAACCATGATGGTATGATTCTACATCATGTGAATAAATGATTTGATGTCAAGCATGGTAGAAATCATTTGATTAGTGATCCTTCATGCATACCATTAACAGAAGTGAGGGACCAAGAATGATGAAAATGGACCCAAAGGTACCTTGTACAATATAGCGAGTGTGAATAGAGGATCTGATGTCAAACACTCATATAATCAAACGATCATGATTCAATGACATAGACCCACTTTCAATTTCAAGGAAGCCAACCATTTAGGATTGCAATATTGAAGGTACTAGCTAGTTTCTGGATCATGCTTCGAGATAATTTTTTGAAGTCAATAGGAATATATCCTCGAAGGAGGTCCTTTATGAATCCCTCATCAATGAACACAAAACATACACTGAGAGATGATGTGCAGAGATAAAATCACCAAACACAACTAACACAAGGATGGTTGAGTCAGATGGTCAATAGGACAATAGGCGGCCTAACTTAGGATAAAATTCCCTTGAACATATATCATGGAAAAATGATAACTTGGAAACATCACTCAAGAGCACCAGTGGTATAGTGCAACAATGCAGGAGGCATTGAAGCACTCTCCATAATGAATGGAAGAGTAACTAAATAGAGGATTAAATGAGACTCATATTGATGGTATGGATCCTTGGCAAGATATAACCCAACTTTAATATAGTGACTCAAACAGAGGACATGTTCAATGGTGACATGATTGATGCGGCCATTTTGAGAAATACAACCCATGGTAAAAAAACCCGACTTTTTGTTTTTTTTGGAGTGTCTCCTTTATGGTTTAATGAGAATAAAAGAGAGATGAAGGTGTGATCAATAATGTATTTTTCATCCAGTTTTTATGAGCCAAAGAAAGATATAAAAGTATACTCTTGAGGTGTCATTTTCATTTCCTTTTATGATTCTGAAAAAGAGGTTAAATTTTACTTGGAAGGTGTCTTTTTCATGGTTTAATGAGCACAAAAAAGAGTTGAAATTTTACTCGGAAGGTGTCTTTTTTATGTTTTAATGAGCATGAAAAAGAGTTAAAAGTATGTTCGTCATGTGTATTTTTCATGGTTTAATGAGCATGGAAAAGATTTTTTTTTCTCATCTAGAAGATAATGAGTGGATTAACATCATCTTTCTAAATCTAAAATGCATGGAATCGACCTAAGAAAAATGAATGCAATAAGATACTGGAAATTGAGGTCCACTACCAATAGCTATTCTCTCCATGTGTAGATGGTCACAAAATGGATGCCAAATAATGCAAGAGGCAAGTGTTCAAGTGTTACGGAAATAACAGTAAGCAAGATTAAGAAAAAAAAATGCAACAACAAGAAGCATGACATGAGAATAAAATGCATTAGTGACCGTAAAGTAACATAAAAGTATCGAGAACCCTCTCAAGATATGGCCAAAACATAATATGAAGAGAGAATAATGAATCTCAATGTCTACTCATGGCGGGTTTAAAGGAGGGCTCTCAGGCCTATAGGAAATCATAGTGTTAGCACATAAAGTTGATCAGGGTTTTTTGTTTCCTAGGGGCCGACATTTTGGAAAAAGAATGAAAGAAAGGGGCTCAAAAAAACCATCAAATTCTTTTTATCCCAAGTCGGGCGATGATTTGACCTTTTGGCGCGATGTGGTAAGAGGCGTGTGGAACTGGGCGGCTGATATCTGCGCATTCAGATCTACGACGCAGGGCCCATATCAAACCCCCCCCCCTGCCATTCTACCTTTAGCGGAAGCAGGGGCGGGGGGGGTCCGAGTTGGTGGTTTCCGAGCATGGGCCCCCCACTAACGTGTCTCACTCTCCTTAATTCGGACCACCCCCGCCTAAAACATATTACCACTTCCTACCCCCTCCGAGTACACCGCTTACCACCCTCTCTTACTACTCTTGCCTCCTGCTAACATCTATCTCCCACTTTGTCTCTCACCTCTGCCTATCACATCTCCCACTCCCCTTCCACCTCTCATTACTACACATGTGGCATCCACTCACCTCTATTCCATATCCCATTTCACTTCCACCAACCATCTCCCGCTAGGTGTTCTCCCCTCGTACTCCCTCTCACCTCCACCTTGGTGGATTGTACCCACTGCACCTACCCTCGCAGTCTATCCTCAGTCTCCACGTCACATTCTCATGCCACTCCAGCATCATGCCTATACATCTCAGCACCAACATTCTGTCATTTGCGCTTTCCCAATCACCTTTCCTCTGTCGTGTCCATCCACATGGCCGCCTCTCATCTCATCTCCATGTCGATCGCACCCATCATTCTTGCCAGATCATCCTCCACATCCACCTGCATGACTCCCCCATAGGCAATCTGACAAAGCTGAAACAACAAAGAAGAGGCCACCACGTCCTACAAATGTAGAGCTGACTTGGGCCTCCCCGATCCCGAGGAAGAAGTTATTAAAGTAGTTGGTGGTGGTTGGACATCGTTTCCACCATAAATGGAAAGTCCAGGAAAGGACTGTCAACTGGTCAACTCATTTGCAGGCCCGTTCTGGAACACAATTGTGTCTAAATGAAGTTCGCAACTGGCCAAAAGACTGCATGCATAGTTTTCCGGGAAGCATGCAGACGTAATGCCCTCAATGTGAAGCTCGAACTTGTTGTTGTGGTTTTGAGTTGAGTATATAGGAGTCATTCTCATGTTTTGTTAGTGTCGATGGTAGATCTATGCTCTCGATTGTAAAGTTTTGATGAGGCCTCTAGTTCTCTGGTTATGTATTATCACTTGAGACTTCTTGTTTAATGGTAGTCAATTTCTCCTTCATTTTTTTTCCTCTGATTCTGAAAACTTGGGCATGGATGATCCATTCGAGTGTTGTGATTGTAATGTAATGTAGGTTTGATTGCAATATTGTTGCAATGTTTTTTTTTTCTTGAAGTTTTCATATCTAAGAGGATCTTACATCTGAAACGTTTTCTCTATAGGTTGCTAGAATATCAGTTGTCCATAGCAATCCTTCAAAGTTTCTCCTCATTCTCTTCTGCCTACTCACGATTATGAAAAATTACTGACTAAAGTTATATCAAGACCTCATTTGTATATGCACACCAACCCATCTTTCTGAGTTAAAGTGATATAATCTTGAGACTGCATCCATTAGACCACCCTTTAAAACTATTCACCGTGACATATAAACTGATGGGTATTGGGCTTACTTCTACAGCAATCCAGGGGTGACTTCTAGTGCTAACATTTCTGGTGCCGTTGTCGGGGACGAATTGAAGATTTTCCTGGAATTGAACCCAGTACATCAAGATTGCACTTGTGCACCTGGTGACTCCATTGATGTGACTCCACTGAGGCGATCCCACTTCCTCAGTTGTGGTTTCTAGAGGCAGACACACGAGGTCTACTCCACAGCTAACTTTGGAAATAGCTAAAGCTGACCAAGAGAAAATTATCAGAAAAGGAAAGGCCCTTCATGAAGGTAATTCTACTACTGAACCAGATATTTTTGATGATTTTCATTATCCTATAGAAACTCCAATTTCTACTTTTCAGCCTTATGTTATACCTTCTGTTGGAGTTTCCCAAACTTTGAATTTTGGGAGTGTTCCTATTGAATTTTCCCCTCCTGGTCTAGGATTGGAGGGAGAAAGCCTTGCCACTCCACTCTCCCCTGAAATTATGCTATGGTTTATATCCAGCGCCTCAAAATATTTTCATACCCCAAGATTTACCACTCCTCCTCCTATTAGAGTTATTGATTTCATAGAAAGGGAAACCATTGTTACCTCAAGCCCGGTAGCCTTTTCTCCAAATCCTTTGTTGTTTCCCTTTCCTCTCAGAAGCTTAGTTCCAGTATCCCCTTTTCTAACACCTTCTCCTCCTAATTCTCCTCCACCTCATATCCCTATGGAAGGTGCTAATCCTCCTAGAAATAGAATGGATTCCATAGTGGCTGCAAGATATGCCCCCCTAGTCTTACCTCAGCCCATGAATGCTCTCCCCGCTGGAGATTACCTTAAATATATTCCTAATTTCATTGGAGAAGAGGACATAACTATTGAAGAGCACCTTTCTGCCTTCTACAGTTATGCAGACAATTTAAATATTGAAAATGAAGATGTCTAGATGAGAGTCTTTGTCTAGAGCCTTGATGGTGAGTTTAGAAATTGGTTTGGAGGTTTGACCCCTGGATCTATTACTGGTATTGAATCTCTAGATGATGTATTTTTAAGGCAGTGGGAGGATAAAAAATATTTTATGTATTATATCACAGAGTTTGGGTCCCTAAAGAGAAACGGGGGGGG
>ML796094.1:120176-149245 GCA_009831015.1 Picea engelmannii
TCCCATAGTTCCTTGGCTATAGATTCTCCCGAGACATTCAACAACACCGAATTTGCCAGGCAGAGTCGAATGGTACTCCTTGCTCTTCTGTCCAACTTGTCCCAATCTTCCTTCGACATACCAGTAACTGGTGTACTAGTAGTTTGTGTACTGGTAGTTTGTGTACCAGTAGCCTGTTTGCTTGTAGATGGTGTACCAGTAGGCTGTGTACCAGGATCCACAGCGATCCATTGTTCTTTGTCTACAAGAAGGTCCTCCATCTTGAGCTTCCATAGCTCAATTTTTTTACCGTTGAACTTCTCTATCTCGATTCTAGATGATCTCGCCATTCCTCTTACTTTACTCAAATCTCCACTGCAAAAGCTCCCACTAAACCCAGGTTTATCACAGACCCAAGAAAAACTTGATCTATCAAGACCGAGCCAAACCCTCTGAAACAAAGGCGTCCCTCTGAAGCCAAAAAAGTTCTCTGATACCACATGTAAGTTTTAAACCTGCGAAGTAAAGCAATGCATATATATTCTTAAGCAATACATAAATTAATCAATGGCTCATACACAGAGTACACAGAGATTTTTACCGGAAACCCTCAACCGGGAAAACCTTTCTTATTTTCATTATATCGAATTTCACCATTCGCCATACAATATATACAATGTTTTTAGGTATTCTGTAGATACCAGAACCCTAATCCCTTAATTCGGGATTAATTTACAAATCAGCTAAAAATAGCAAAATCCGCTAAAAATAGCAAAAACCGCCCAAAAAAAAATTTAATCTAGGTGTAGGGATCGTCAGACGCAGTTGTCGTATCTGACGCACCCACACACACACACATGCAAAGAATATAACACATACCCAACAATCTCGATCGTACCCATCGTCCTTGCCAAATCCTCGTCCATGTCCGCCTGCATTAATCCCCTGTAGGCAATCCGACAAAGCTCAAACAACGATGAAGATGTCGCCATGTCCTACAAATGCAAAGCTAACTTGGGCCTTTCTGATCCTGAGGAAGCAGTTATTAAAGAAGTTGGTGGTGGTTGAACATCATTTCCACCATAAATGGAAACTCTAGCAAAGGACTGTTAGTTGGTCAACTCATTTGTAGGCCCGTTCTAGAACGCGATTGCGTCTAACTAAAGTTCACGACTGACCAGAAGACTACATGCACAGTTTGCTAGGAATCATGTAGACATAATGCCTTCAATGCGAAGCTCAAACTTATTGCTATGGTTTTTCTTTGAGTATATAGGAGTTGTTCTCATGTTTTTTTAGTGTTGATGGTAGAGCTATGCTCCTGATTGTAAAGTTTTTATGAGGCCTCTAGTTCTCTGGTTGTGTATTATCACTTGAGACTTCTTGTTTAATGGAAGTCAATTTCTCCTTCATTTCTTTTGCCTTTGATTCTGAAAACTCGGGCATGGATGATCCAGTCGAGTTTTATTATTGTAATGTAATGTAGGTTTTATTGTAGTATTGTTGCAACGTTTTTTAGTTTCTTGAAGTTTTCAGATCTAAGAGGATCTTACATCTGGAAATTTTCCTCTATAGGCGGCTAGAAAACTGGATGTCCATAGAAATCATTCACATTTTCTCCTCATGCTCTTCTGCCTACTCACCACTATGCAAACTTACTGACTAAATTTAGATCAAGACCTCAATTGTATATGCACACAAACCCATCTTTTTGATTTAAAGCAATATAATCTTGGGACTGGATCTAGACCACCCTTTAAAACTATTCACTGTGACATATAAACTGATGGGTACTGGGCTTACTTCTAAAGAAATCCAGGGGTGACTTCCAGTCCTAACACATAGCATGGGCACCAAATGGCATTTTAGGAAGTAAGTAGGGTGCCCATGGAGGGTAGGAACTACTGTATAGGTTATGATGTGCAAAAGGAAAGGATAATTCCACATCCTAATGGGATCAGTCCTAAGGCATGATATCAACAGAATGGATGGATAATAATGAAAATCATGGATGGAGGGAAAAACATATCCCTATATGTCAATTCAAAAGCCATACCTTGAGTACAATGGATTTCACCATATAAAAATGTCACTAAAAGCATCATTGATTCCTATAAAACACATCTAGAAATACTAGACTTGGGGTTAAAACGTGTAGTGAAATCTAAAAAAACAAATGTTTTTGGATTTTTTGGATATGATATATGTAAAAAAAAATTAGTCACACCACACACCAATGTACAAGGAACTACACATCTGACGCTTTACGCAAACTATATCCCATGCCTAGTCTCAGGACAAGGATCTTGATTGACATTGATGAACTCATGAGCCATTTCTAGCATCATATGGCTCACCATGTCGGGGGAACATCAGATAGTAATGAATTTGAGTAGTCAAAGATACTCATATTGAGTGGCTTTTTGGGCTAGGATAACCCACAAAAATTGGGAGCTCTACAGGATACTCTGACAAATTCCCCCAATCCTGGATCAAGACTCATCGTGCTAACTCTCATCGGTTCTGAATCAAGAAAAGGTGATCGATGTGTCACCTCATCCATTGGATTATCTATGAAATCCATGACATCAAGGATGACCTCTTGGAAGGTAGCTCAGTATCTAGGAAATCATGTGAACTCGGAGAGTCAACAACCCGTGCAGGAAGAGTGGGATGATCACACTCCATATTAGGATGGATGTAAGGTACTAAATGTAATATAATATGTAGAAACATGAATATTCAATAGATATCAATGGAACAACAAAATATTAAGAAGAGAAATACCAAAAATAATGCCTTTATTCAAAGAAAGAAATGTTCACTTGCCTCTTCGAGGGGGAAACCTCCAGTGGAGCAGAGATCTACTACAATAATTATCAAGAAAAAACTTTATCATGCCTCCTACTCTTATTTATACTAATTATATCTTCTAAAGAACATTCTAGAGGAACATATTTATATAATTGGAATCTTCTATTAGGTCTTCTTACATTGACTTGTTCATATTTATTAAATAAAACTTATTGATTAATGTCATCCTTTATTACATGAAAAATATATTATTCTATCTACATGAGGGGTTAGGGAGGTTAGGTAACCTAACATTGCCCCTCCCCTTGAAAAAGATCATTTTCAATAAGGCTTAATATAAGTAAATTGTTGTAGAATGGTAGTCAGCTCCTAGGTGGCATCTTCTGGTGGAGTATCCTTCCATTGAACTAAAAATTCCTTGATGGTGCATTGATGGAGACGGTGCTCATGCTAGTCCAATGCATCTTGTGGCTACAACCAAATGGAACCTTCTTCATCCAACTCTGGTAGATTGGTATGGGTGTGTAACTTAGTGTCAATCACTTTCTTCAGGCATGAGACATGAAAAACAAGATGTATCTTGGAGTGACTAGGCAAGTATAACTGATATGCCACTAGTTTCATGTGTTTGAGAATAGTATAAGGACCATAAAATTTGGGGGAAAGTTTATGAAAATACTGGGATTTTAGTGAATTCTGATTATATGGTTGTAGATGGAGAAACACCTGGTCCCCGTCAACAAATTGACGTTTAGAACGACCATGATCTATTTGTTGCTTCATGCGGTTCTGAGCGATGAACACATTTTCTGTGAGAGTACAGAGAATGGTCATGCAGACTCTAAGATTGCAGTCAACCTATTGAAACTTTGATACACCCATCATGTATGGAATAATGGATGGTGTCTTCTATCCATACATTGATTCAAAGTGAGTCAGGCAAGCAGTAGTATGGTAAGAGGTGTTGTACCACCATTCAACTAGTGGTAACCATTGAACCCACTGACATTTTCGGTCAAATGCAAAACACCTCAAATATGTTTCTAAACATTTGTTGACCTCTTCCATTTGGCCATCATCCTAGGGATGATAGGTTGTGTTGAGATGAAATTGGGTTCCCTAGAGCCGGAATAATTATTGCCAGAAAATGTTGGTAAAATTTGAATCTTGGTCATAAACAATAGAATGAGGCATTCCATGGAGTTTGAAGATATTATCCATAAAAAATTGAGCCACTACGGATGTTGTGAATGGGTTTTGAAGAGAACAAAAATGATAATATTTGGAAAGATGGTTGACTACAACCATGATGATTGACTTATTTCCTGATTTGTGTAAGCCAATAATGAAATCCATAGAAATATCTGTCCAAATAGTAGGTGGAAGTGGAAGTGGTTGGAGTGTTCCTAGAGGTTTGGAAAACTCACCCTTTATTGTGTTGACAGGTATCACATTCGACCACAAAGGTGTGGATATCCTATTTCATACCATCCCAAAAGAACGAATATTTGACCCATTCATAATTTTTGGTAAAACCTGAATGACCTGTCGTAGGTGAAGCATGAAACATATATAGCACCATGGATTTAAGGGTTGACTATTCGATTAATTATAGGAAATATTTATACCTAAACTCTTCATTGTGTCAAGAGTACCTTTGAGCAGTTTGGGGATATTTTTCTAGTCGTTGGATTAGGATATAAATTTTGGGGTCTTGCAACTATTCCCGATGAATAGCCTGGATCTAGTTGGAAATAAGGAATGAGAGGGAAAAGAGGGACTCTTCTTCTTCATATTTCCTGGAAAGAGCATAAACCACCACATTTTATTTTCCCTTCTTGTAAATGATCTCATAATCATATCCAAACAACTTGGTCACCCAATTTTTTTTCTCTAGAGATGAAATCTATTGATCCATGAAGTATTTGAGGCTTTGGTGATATTTTTTAATTTGTAAGCATCATCCCAATAGATAAGGGCGCCATAGATCCATTGCATGAAAAATAACCAACATTTACTTTTCATAGATCAATTGTCCCAAATGTCTCTCTGACAATTATTTGTTGGTGAAAGCCAAAAGTCATCCATATTGAATAAGGACTGCCCCAATTCCCCTCCTTGATGCATCACATTCCAAAACCAAGGTCTTGGTGAATTCAGGTAGGTCCAGTATAGGAGTAGTGCACATAACTTCTTTCAAGGTTTGGAAGGATTAGTCAATGGTTGGAGTCTAACTAAAAGCATTCTTTTTAAACAGAGTTGCTAGAGGATCCATGATTTTTCCATAATTATGAACAAACTTGTGATAATATCTTGTTAAACTTAGGAAACCACATATACTTTTAATCATTTTAAGGAAAATCCAATTCTACATAGATTCAATTTTCTTAGGATCCACCCATACAACATCCTTTCCAACAATATGACCTAGGTACTCAACTTCAGAGATGCCAAAATCACATTTAGACTATTTGAGGAAAAGTTTGTTCTTGGAGAGGAGATGGAAAACTTATCCACATTAGTGAGATTGGCTTGCCAAGTTTTATTATAGATGAGAATATCATCAAAGAATACTAACACAAAGTGACAGAGAAAAGGACGAAAGACATGATTCATGAGACTTTGAAAAGTGGAGGGGGAATTACAAAGACCAAAGGGCATGACCAAGAACTCATAGCAGCCCTAATGAGTGTGAAATGTAGTATTGGGAATGCCTTCCTCTTTCATATGTATCTAGTGGTATCTGGAACAAAGGTCAATTTTGGTAAAGTATTGAGCACCACTGAGTTCATCTAGAAGGTCATCTATGACTGCAATGGCAAATTTCTCCTTGATGGTAAGTTTGTTGAGGGCATGAAAATCCAGACACATGCACCAAGTGCCTTCCTTCTTGAGGACAATGAAAACAAGGGAATAATAGGGGATGGTACTAGGATGGATAACACCTGCTTCTAGCAATTCTTGGACAATTTTCTTGATTTCAATTTTTTTAGAAAAGGTATGGCGATAAGGGTCCACATTGAGAGGAAGACTGCTTAAAATTAAAGGAATGTAATGGTGATGGTTGTCGTGTGAGGGGGAAAGGCCATGGAGAGTTTGGAAAATAGTGTGATGTTGGGAAAGGATAGACTGAAGGTCGGGGTGCAAAGAGGGAGTCTCAAATACTTGAATGGAATGGATTTGGGAAATGATGCCAAAATTACCTTTTTTGAGTAACTTTTCCATGCAGTGAGAACTGATGATCTCTAGACAGCTTGTTGTAATTCCTAGGAATTTATACTGTTGGACTTCCTGTTGGAATGGCATAGTCAAATCCTTAAAATCCATGGTTATGGGGCGTAGATTATGTAGCGATTCATCACCAAGCACAATGTCACAACCACCCATGTCAATAGCAAACATGTGAGATTTCAATTTATACGAACCAATTTGTAGGTGCACATTGTCACAATGCCGCCCACATTTCATGAAACCACCATTGGAAATAATGATTTGAAAATTGTTGATAGCATAGATATAACAATTGATTTCTTGTGAAAGGCGACGATCAATGAAATTATGAGTGTTTCCACTATCAACTAAAATGATGACTTTCCTATTCTTAATGTAACCAATCAATTTGAGGGTTTGGGGAGAAGAAAAACCAGTGAGAGAATCTAGCGAAATTAGTGGTCCAACTTCAGGAGGATTAGAGGGTGGTGTAATATCATATTCTTGGGGTATTGCTAACTCAGAAGAAACCTCATCATATTCATTAGAAACATCCTCTGAAATGGCCATAAAAAGTTTTTTTTCTTTACACTTGTGCCTAGGAAATCATTTATCATCACAATTATAGAAAAGACCCTTGAGTTGACATTCAACCATTTCTGCTCATTTTAATTTTTGCACCTTGAGAGGAGTGGCCGAAGGTGCAGGATTGGGGGGTCGAGGGTGGGGAATAAAAGAGGGATTTTTGTTATGGGAAAATATGACTTGTTGTGCCTCCTTAGTGCATTTAGTTACTTCCAACCAAGTTTGGGGGTGATCCATGAGGACCTGGACTCATATTTCATCCTTGAGGCGACTGATAAAGCATTCCCAGAAGAAGGCATTGTTCATACCCTCTGTTCAGAAATCCAAGTGCTCGAAGGCAACAATAAAATCTTCTATTGTTCGAGATTGTTTCAACTTAGTCAAACAACCTAAATGGTGGGTTTCTGTGTCAAATCATTCATATAACTCAACAACAAATGGTGTCCAAGCAACATGCCCTTGGCATGCATTTCTATGCCATTGCCACCATTTCCATTTTTGAATATCTAAATACAGAACTTCGTAACAAAGCTTGGTCAAGTCATTGGTAATTCCATATAGGGAAAAATAGTGTTCCATCTAAGTGACCAAGGTTGTTAGATCCGAGCCATAAAATGTGTTCACCTCAACCCTAGGAAGACAAGGATCATGATTGGAATGAAAGTTCAAAGGATTGGAAGAGTCAACATCTTTGACTTGGGGGTTTGTTCTATAGGA
Source organism: Picea engelmannii (assembly GCA_009831015.1). Classification (NCBI taxonomy): domain Eukaryota; kingdom Viridiplantae; phylum Streptophyta; class Pinopsida; order Pinales; family Pinaceae; genus Picea; species Picea engelmannii. The sequence goes on from ML796094.1 coordinate 127,482, forward strand.
GGAAGGACCCTTGGATATGAATTTTTGGAAAGAGGAGTGGAGTTCTTTAATTCAACTAGAGAGTTGTTCCTGGATGTGATCCATTTGGGCATGAATGGTAGTAATTTCATTATTCAATTTATAATTGGTTTCATCTTGGCAAGTGGGGACCATTAGGAGATGAGGGGTGGGTCCGCCAAAAAAAAAGGTGTATACGTGATATATAACATTACAATAAGGGAAACAACATGAAGCCAATGGGATAAGTGCTAAATAAGGGTGTTAGGAAGGGGTCGGGTCCATGGGGAAAAAAGGATTGAAAATGATAGGTACCACTGCAATCAAGGAAAAGAGAGGAATCCAATAGGATAAGTGCCAAATAAGGGTGTCAAGAAGGGGTCGGGTCCACGGGAAAAAAAAGGCTTGAAAATGATAGGCACCACTGTGATTAGGGAAAATAGAGGAATCTAATGGGATAGGTCTCAAATAATGGTGCAGGAAGGAGTCAATTATTTTATTTTATTTTACTCATGGAGTTATACTCTGATATGAATAATATTGCAGTGTCAAAATGCCCAAATTCTTAATAGGAAAAAATTCATAGTAAATTTGCAGCTAGAATGCAAGAGGTGAAGTTGTGCAGCTAGAATGTACTTTTTTTTCCTTATCTAGTCTGTTCCCCTATATAAGGTTTACAGGGTTCCTATGGACAAGATTTTTCCCTATGCTATAGCTCTCTGATATACGTGTGGGGTTGAATAATAGTACTTGGACCAATTTCCCGGGGCACCAACTAAGGAGGCTTGACTATACCCTTAGTTGTACTATCTGATTACCTAGGTACTAGAGGGTATCTTCCCAAGTTTTGTTCTCTGTGGAATTATAGAAGTCATGTGGTCGATAAACTGATCTAGGGTTGGTTTCAAGAGACCTAGCGAACTCCTGATATACATATCAGTACGTGGGAGTGATGGTTGTGTACAAATTCTCTCTGATGCAGTACTACTTGAGGGGTACCAGCAAGGGTTACAGAGGTTTCCAACAAGGAAGAAACTTTGGTTTCTAGGAAATCCCATGAAACCATTTGTATTTCCTATGTGTAGTCTTCCCCACCACAGTTTTACCCATTGAACAACAGATCTCTATGCTTTAAAGACATTGACAATACACGTCTCTACCCTAGAAAAACATTTAACCATGATTCTTTCCAAGGAAAGTGCTATGATACCACTTGTAAAGTACTAGATGTAATATAATATGCAGAAACAAGAATATTCAGTAGATATCAATGGAACAACAAAATATTGAGAAGAGCAATACTAGAAATAATACCTTTATTCAAAGAAATCAATGTTCACTTGTCTCTTCGAGGGGGAAACCTCCAACAGAGCAGAGATCTATTATAATAATTCTCAAGACAAAACTTTCTCATGCCTCCTACTCTTATTTATACTAATTCTATCTTATAAAAAACATTCTAGATGAAGATACTTCTAGAAATGGAAGCTTCTATTAGGTATTCTTACATTGATTTGTTCATATTTATTAAATAGGCCTTATTGACTAATTTTTTCCTTTATTACTTGGAAAATATATCATTTTATCTATGTGAGGGGTTAGGGAGGTTAGGTCCCTAACAATGAAGGTGTTGACCAATATCATTTGACACTAATGAGATCACTAGGTAGGAAATATTAGCCTCTATGAGTGACATACTGGCTCTGTAAGACTCAACTTCCTTACGACAAGAAACCACCCAAGGATCGAAAGACCTGAGGGATCCACCGATAAATGAAGAGATCATATTGATCAAAGAGAAAGTTGTAGCAGGAGGTGGAAAGGGAAGGGGAAATGTACCCATTAGAGAGGATTATTTTAACATCCCCACACCAACACTTGTATAAGCGTTATGTGAATCACTAACAAAGAGTATGTTGGAACCCACATTGGGTCTAAGGTCTGGGGTACAAAATGCAAGTTAATCAATCGTTACGATCTTTCCTTGGTGATAAAAGTGAAAGACCCTAAAGATGAATGAGACAACCATATTCATATCATAGAAAAGGTGCATCCAAGTAGCAAATTATACTCCAACAAAGCATCGACTACCTCCACCTCAACAGAGACAGTCTTTCCACCTAACCCAATGGTAAATGCAACAATAATACCATGAGGCTTAAACATGTGTCCATCAAAATCCTTCAACATGGTGTGAGATAGGTCGATCTTTGGAGAGCCAATGTATTTCCAACATGACATGGATATGATGCAAGATGATGCACTTTAATCAATGACTATGCAGAAGATGCTCTTCCCAAGTACTCTCACTATGATTTGGAAAGAAAGCTAGTGGGGAAGCTGATTATGAGCCTAGTCCATGTCAAATGCAATCAAACTAGTTTTTGAGGGATCCACCCCACTTATGGCAAACAAAAAATATTTCTTTTAGGGATATTCGGAGAAACCAGAGTATTATCATTCAAAAATTGACAGTTTGAATCCATATCACGACCCATCTTGAGGACTAAAATCCTAAGTAAAAAAGAAACAGATGAGCATAAATAAATACAAAATCCTAAATATAGAGGGAGGAAACCATAGGAGTCAGCTTTATGAAACCCTAAAATTGAATTAATGCAACAATTTTAATATTTAATTAATTCTTAATATTATTGTTGATAATTATTTTTTTAAGGTTTTAGTATATAATTGAATATTGATATTATTGTTGAAAATTGTGTTATTAGAATTAATGGTAATAGCGTTATTAATATTATAAAGTATTAAAGAAAAATCCCTAAATTAGCATTTAATAATAAAATTAGTATTAAGTTCTTAGGGTTGGTAATAGATAATATTAGTTTAAGTAATAAAGTAAATCAATATTATTTAATGTTTAATATGTACTAGTCATGATAATGATAATGTACTATGTAATAATATTAATGGTATACTATGTGCTTTTTAAGAATTTAGGTTATAATTATTGTAATATTTTTAAAAGAGCTTAAAAATAAAAATTCTTAGAGTAATAATATTAACGATGTTATAAGAGTTTTTTTTAGGGTTTGTACTATGTAATAATATTAATAGTATACTATGTGTTTTTTTAAGAATTTAGGTGATAATTAATGTAATATTTTAAAAAGTGCTTAAAAATAAAAAGTCTTAGATTAATAATATTAACGATGTTATAAGAGTATTTTAGGGTTTTATAATGTTATTCTTACTAGAGAAACTGCTAAGGTTATAAATTAATGTTATTTAAAAGTACTAAGTAACCCTAGAAAATGGTATTAAGGGGAAGGACTAAACAAAATAATCCTACTAATGTAAAAATCTTATTACCCAAAGTATTAGAATTAAAATTTTAGATATTTTATGTTAATTAAAGAGTTATTAAAATTGATTTAAGTACTTAGGTTATTATTAATTAATAAGAACAATCTACTGAAATTGATTTTAAAATACTAAAAAGAAAGTACTACGACGGGAAAAAACTAGAGAGTGGGAAGTGGAAGAACTAAGAAGAGAAGGGAAGAAAACTAGGAGAATCGGGGTAACAAGGACACACCTCAACTTTTTTAGCTAATACAACTATCGTGGATCAAAGGAATCCATATCTCGCTGATTTATAGACCATTGTCTATGTTCAGGTTGTTAGGATGCTTGAGGATTTCAATGGCTTCAATAATTCGCCATTTGAAGAAATGCTTTTCCTTTGCTAGAATTTTGGTGTCTTTTGTTGCATGGGGCATCCTTGGAAAACTTCAAGAGCAGACATGACACATGGTGCCCGAGCCAAGTCTTCCACAATATTGTAGTTGTGGGTGACCTATGTGTTGGGATTGTGTTTCATGCATCGAAGAACACCCTTAGGTGGGCAAAGCAATGTGTCAAACGATAGCTTCTCTATCTAGAGAGGGGCACTAGGCTGGGAAGAGAAAGTTGGATACTTATTTGAAAGACCTACCTTGGGGGTATCATAGTTGTTGGATCAGGTTTTTAAGGAAACCATTTGATCAAACATCATTATATTTGTGGTTGAGGATGATCCCTCAAACTAAGGGATACCTTCCATTCCCCCTTGTGGAGGGACATGATCTGATGCAACCATTTGTTGAGGCTTGGGGGGAAGGGATGAGTCAAAACAACAAGCTATTGCGGAGCCTTCTGTTTGGAAAGGTAGTGATGGATTTCATCCTTCCTAGGACACTAGTGACTAGGGTGGTCCTCCCCACAAATCCTACATGGGAACCACTCTTCTTCTTCTCCTTGGTGCCTCTCCCAATATTGGTTTGGGCTTAAGGGGCTCCACTTTCATAATTATAATAATTATTATTATTATTATTATTATTCCCCCCATGTTGCTGAGGGTTATTCGGTTTCCTAGATTCCTCTAAATTCACCTAGGAGGGTTGAGCAGGATCCTGAGCAATTTGGGTGATGGGCTTAGCATTCAGTGGGTTTGACGAAATTTTCATGTTACCCAACTGACTAGATAACTATCCCACAGATGCATTGAAAATAGAACCAACAACACCATCAACATGGGGTCCTAGGTTTGGTCTATGTGGATCTATCGATGGCCTCACAGATTGCGGGATGATATCATAAAAACTTCTAGGCTGAGAATATATAAGATCTAAATGATGGGAATGAAAGATGGATTTCTCCTCGGAAGCCACCCATGCCATAGAAATATCCTTGGAAATAGGTGGAAAGAGGGATTTGGTAAACCACTCCATAAGGAGTTGGTCATAAATTTTGTCTTTGATCATTATACGCCTTCGTCTCCACTCGTGAATATGATTGGAAATGTGAGTGGATGTGTCTTGGTGCAGAGATGTCAAGAGATCTATTCCAGTCTCATACCTAATGGGAAGGTTAAAAGGAGTCAAAAACACCATATCCAAGTTGTTGAAGCTAGATAAGGAAGCGCCCTTAAGTTATATGTATCACTTAGCGGCACCTCCTATCAAGGATCGTTGGAAAATATGCAACCGCATACTATCATCCATTGAGGAGTTAGATGAAAACCATAAATGATAAGTCATGATATGCATAGATGTGTCTTCTTTGGGATTACCATCGAACTTTGGCATGTAAAATGGTATCTTTGCAGGTGTGGCCAGCCATAATAGATCATGGAGAATGAGGTAATTTGTCAAACACAAGAAATATGGAAATTATAATGTCACCAAAAGAGGCAACAATTTATTGGAAAAGGAAGGTGGGATGGATGACAAACATCCTGATGCATGGATGAGCCTTGTTCCCCCTATATGAGTGTTTCCGAATGAAGGAGGGATTCCAAGAGGGTGATTTCCCCTAGGGATGGAATCACTCCAAGGAGTGTGACTACTCTTGGGACCAAACATGCCCCTAGCAAGATTACCTCTAGGGAGAAAAGGATTGTACATTCCCCCAAAAGGTTTACCTATAGGAGAGGATATGCACCCTATAGGAAAAATGCTCCCCCAACCAAAACTAGCCCCTGAAAAACTTCCAAAATTATATGAACAGATAAAAGGGTAGCCACCAAACTAAGCATAATTTCCCGTAGGGGGATTACTCCCAAGAACAATGGTATAACTAGAAGGTCTGCTACTCCCTAGACAAAAAGTTCCCCCAAGGGGATTTCCCCCGAGGATGGAGGTAAATGGTGAAGGGATAGAGCTACCAGGAATCAATGTACTACCCCATGGGATGTTAAATCCTCCCAAAACACTTTTTCCCCCAGACTGACTAGTAACAACCCAAAATCCACTAGACATATTCCAACCGAAGAAAAAACCAACATTTGGAATCCTTAGGCCACATATAGGGATATTAGGGGTGAAAGAAGTTCCACTCCCAAAATTGAAGCCAAGTCTAGGCCCCGATGGATAGAGATCTAGATGTGGGAATCACAATAGATGTTATGGGAGTGTTAATTTCAGGTAGACTCACAAAAGGAAAATCATATACAGTCGACATCCCCCAAATGGAAACACCTGATTAAATGGGCATGGATGATGTAGGTCCAATGACACTAAGGGACAACAATGTGGACATCACTCAGGTGCCCCTATAAAAATTGTCAATGGGCTAGAAGTTGTAGGCACAATGGAAACAACACCTAGGCCCAACATGTTGTGAGAATGACTAAACAAGGAAAAAGGTTCACTAAAGAACTCCCTAACCTAGACAAGTACGAGGTTGTTAGGACTAGTCAAATGATGGTTAAAATGAGGTGGAGGACTCTCATTGACCACTTCAACCTCAAATGTCTCACTCTCATTAGACATTATGTCTGGCTCTCTATACTTTGTGTCTCCAATCTCTCACCACTTCAGAGGTGGTTGTTCCTCCGTGATAGGTGCAAGTCCTTATTGTCGATGGGAGAAATGAAGCGTTTCTCATCCAAAGTGAATGAAAAATGTTATGACCAAATAACAATTATCCTATGGCTAATGTAAAATCGGAACTAAAGAGAACACCCATAACAAATCTAGGAAAACAGTCAAGAAAACCAATGGATCAGGATGCCTTCCAAAAACCAACCCTCCGGGGGAGATGAAGTCGCCACAAGATTGGATAGTGAAGGTGTGAAGAAAAATTATGATAATTTACACGAAGCATCCATGACTGGTGCAAGTACCCTTTATTAAGGAAGGAACCCTTCAAGGGAACTAAAACCATGATTGAATGTCTCTACTAGATACCACAATTATATCCCACCTGCAATCACCTATGTATCTACCTAGGAGTGGCCACTAAGGTTACCAACTCACAATCGATGAGTAGGAAAATAGTTGAAGTTCTGACCACACATATGGGTAGGGAAACTAAGTTCGAAGCCTCAAGAGTGCTACCTCATAGAGAGTTCAGGCACTTCAAGACCCCCATACATGTATAGTCGAAGTAGTCTAGAAAACACCAAGAAATGTAGAGAGGGGTAATAACCCTACTTTCCCTAATGCAACCTCATTCTTTAATTCTATGTTAGAGGAGTCTCCTGACACACTAGTTGTGAAAATTGATTTACACACTCTTTAATGACTTCTAGGTTTCATTTTGTGGCCTTGGATAGTTAACTCTCCAATTCTGCACCAACGCCCTAATCCTATCTATGTTGGTGTTGCTAGTAAGAAAAATAGTCTAATTGTACTGTTCCTGACTTGGATAGTCTAGGAAACATTGCTAATGTGTGTGTAGGATCAAGGGTTTACAGCATATAAATGATCATACAAATAATAAACACAACAAAGGAATGCAAAGTTTGTATTATGATATCTCTGTGGATTACAAAAATGGCTGAATGCAGCTAAATAAACTAACAATATGCGACTAGATCAAGAGACAAAGAATCTTAGCCAGAATACAAATAAACAACTATGGCTAAATTAAATAACAACACTCGGCTAGATCAAAAGACAAAAGGATCATAGCCTAAATACAAATAAGCAACTAAAAGATAATACCCAGAATATGGGAGCACTGCAGATTTAATGAAGAATGATGGAAGACCTGGATGATCTTCCCAGTGACTAGGGTGTGTCTTTCAACACCAAAATCAACCAACTGGTGTCTTCCTCCTAGAATACATTGAACTATCTCTCCTGAGATGTGCCTCTTCTCCTCAATGACAAGTCATAATCTACATAATGATGAATTAGGTCCCTGACCCTTCCTTTATAGATTTCCAAAACCCTAAATCATGTTGAAACCCTAATTCACTGTTGACTTCCAAAACCCTAAATCACTATTGAAACCCTAATTCACTGTTGACTTCTATTTTTACCTCATAATGACTTAAAAGTGATTTTAACCCTTTTTAGATCAATGCCACTTTTTGAATATAACACATGTGACTGGAGTGACCTCTAGTAACCCTGTTTACCCCTCTTTGGCCCTGGCTATAGTCTAACGGGGTAGTTTAGACCATTAAGCCTCCTCTCTAGAGCTCCTATTTGGAAAGGGGCATTACAGTCCTCCCTTCCCAAAATTGCTTGTCCTCAAGCAATACCATTCCAGGGTGTTGCAACACCTGCTCGCTCTCCCAGGTAGTGTCCTCCACTGGAAGCCCTCTCCATCTGATCAAACACTCTCTGATGACCCTGCTCCTTATTTTCCACTCCCGGAACTCAAAAACCTCCTTCAGAACTAACTCCAACTGTCCCTCCTCATCCAACAGGGGAAGCACCTCTAATGTGCTAATGAATTGCCCCACTGCCTTTTTGAGGCAAGACACGTGGAACACGTTATGAATCTTTCTCCCTTATGGAAGCTCTAGCTCATAAGAAACCTTGCCTACTCGGTGCATGATCTTGTAAGGACCATGAAATCTAGGCTTGAGATTCTCGGCCCCACTCTTCTTCAGAGATGACTGTCTGTAGGGTTGGAATCTCAAGAAAACCAAATCTCCAACCTCAAAGTTGTGCTCTATCTTGTGCCTGTCTGCACTTATTCTCTATCGGTTTTGCGCCATCTATAGGTTCTCTTTCAACAACTTGAGAATCTCCTGACTCTTTATGATCCAATCCTTGGCCTTGGGAGATCTTCTCTCCTCTAAGACCAAGTCTACCAAAGTGGGAGAATCTTATCCATACAATGCTCAGAAGGGTGTCATACCAATGGACATGTGGAAGGTGTTGTTGTAGCAATGTTCTCCTAAATGTAACCACATTACCCACGTTCTCTATTGTCCTCCTACATAGTTCCTCAAATACCCTTCAACCCACTTGTTGACAATCTCGGTCTGCCCATCTGTCTAAGGGTGATAACTGGTGCTAGGTGTCAACTATGTCCCCACCAACCGAAACAACTCTCTCCAAAATGTCCCTATGAACCGACTGTCCCTATCACTGACGATGTTCTTCGGAAACCCATGAAGTCTAAAGACCTCCCTAAAGAAAAGCTCGGCTACCTAAACTGCACTATACTTTGTCAGTATGGCATAGAAGTGAGAAAAATTAGTTAATTTGTCGACCACTACATAGATATAGTCCTTACCCTGGACCTTGGGTAGACCTGTTATGAAGTCCATAGATATACTCTCCCATTTCTACTCTAGAATGGTGAGTGGCTGAAGTATCCCTACTGGAAGAGCATGCTCTGAATTGTTCTGCTGGCAAGTCACACACTCACTGACGTGTCTCATAATGTCTTGTTTGAGGCCCTTCCATGAGAACCTTTCTCTGATCTGTCTGTAGGTTTTGAAAAACCTTTGATGGCTTGCTAGAGGTGAATCATGAACTGTGGTGAGGATCTTCTTCTTAAGCCTTGAATCTAGCACCAAGTAGACTCTATCCTTGTAAAATATGACATCGTCAATGACCCTATACTGGTCATCCTGTATCTTCCCATCCATCACCTCACAAGTGAACTTGTTCTTGGAATATTCCACTAACAATTGGGATTTCCAATCTGCTGAAATCTCCATAAAAGAACATGACGCAGGTCTCCTCGATAGTGCATTGGCCACAATGTTCTTCTTCCACTTGACATACTCTATGTCAAAGTCGAATGCTTGTACCTTCATCACCCATTTTTGTTGGCGCTCACTGAGGTCCTTCTGCTCTAGGAAATATTTCAAATTGTTGTGATCGGTCTTGACCACGAATTTGCTACCCACCAAATATTGTCTAAACTTGGTCAAGGCATGCATGACTTCCAACATATCCTTGTCATAAATGGAGTACAAGCTCTTAGGTTTACTAAGCTTTCGTCTCTCGAATACAATGGGGTTTCCTCCCTGCATCAAAACTGCACCGATCCCTTCCCAGATGCGTCACACTCTAGTACAAATGGAAAGGTGAAGTCTGGCAGTGCCAACACTAGACAAGTGCCCATGAAATCCTTCATGTGATCAAAGGATTCCTGTGATTTCTCGGTCTCTATGAAGTCCTCGTGCTCGGTAAGATCTATCAACAGTGCTCCAAGCTGAGAAAAACCCCGGACGAACCGCTTGTAATAGCTACACAACCCAAAGAAGCTCCTCAATTCTATCACATTCTTGGGCGTCGGCCAATCCAGAATGGCCCTGATCTTCTCTTGGTGCACCTATACCCCCTGTCCACTGATGATGTGACCTAAGTAAAGAATCTCTATCATACCAAACTCGCACTTGAACTCTTTGGCATACCATGATGCTCAATACCTCATCCAGGTGCCTCATATGCTCTTGCCATGACCAACTATAGATTAAGATGTCGTCGAAGAAAACCAAGACTGATTTCCTTAACTAATCCTTGATTATATGGTTCATGCAAGACTGGAATGTAGCCGGTGCATTCTTTAGCCCAAATGGCATAACCAAGAACTCGAAGTGTCCGAAATGACATTGAAATGTTGTCTTCTCTATGTCCTACTCTCGGATGTTGATATGATGATATCCAGAGCATAGATCAATTTTTGAGAAGAAAACAGCCCCATGCAGTTCATCCATCAACTCATCAATGCATGGGATAGGGTATCGGTTCTTGATGGTTTTATTTTTCAAGGCTCGGTAATCAATGCACATCCTCATGGAACCATCCTTCTTGAGAACTAAGACAACTGAAGAAGAAAATGGGCTATTGCTCGGTCTGATGTGTCCCATTGCCAACAATTCCTTGATTTCCTTCTCTATCTCATCCTTGAACCTCCTAGGATGATGATAGGGGGGGTGATCATATGTTTGGCACCCTCCTCCAACTCAATGGTGTGCTCAAACCCCCTGTCAGGTGGTCTCCTTGGTGTAATTGTCTCAAAGACCTGCTGATGTCATCCCAATAAATTATTGACCTCTATATGGTATTGTTGTTGACCTTCTAAATCCTTATGAGTAGTGATCAAGCATTTTGAGGCATATGCTACCTCCCCATGTCTAAATATCCTCTCCATCCTCTTGGCTGAAACTGTCCTGGGTGCTCCTATCAACATACCTCTTAGAACAACCTTCTTCCCATCTTGATCTCCGAATCCCATTTCCAAGATTTGGTAGTTGGTAGTGATTTTTCCCAAGGTAATCATCCATTGAACTCCTAACATCACATTTGTGTCCGATAGGTCAACCACATAAAATGTGTCTCTCACTGTGTAGTTGCCTAACTTCATCTCTAAGTTTGGAACTCTGTCTAGAAACTCCACTGTGTGGCCACCTGCTACCGCAACATCAAACCCCTCAAACTCCTCTGTCTGAAGCGCCCGTCTTGATACTAGTGAAGAGTCAATGAAGTTGTGGGTGGCCCCACCATATATTAGGGCGATTTTCCATTGCCCCTGAATAATCCCTCTGATACGGAGGGTATCATACCTGGGAACACCAGAAAGGGTCGCTATGACACCTCCCTTTGCTGGTTTCCTCCTGTTAGCCTGTTCTGGTGGTTGTGGGACTACTGGAGGATGGGGTCCTGCCGGTGTCAGTGGTCTACGGGGAGGCTTCTCCTCTGCTGGTGCTGACTCCTCCTCTGAACTAGTGGATCCACTGTCCTGCTCCTCCTCCTCACTGTCCACATTGTTTTTTTCTACCTCAATATAATGAATCTCTCCCTTTCCCATGCACCTATGGCCTGGGACCCAAGGATCTCTGCAGCTGAAGCAAAGATTCTTCCTCATAATCTCTCACCTAGTCTCATCATCCAACTTCTCCTTGCCCTTCCATTCTCTCTGGAATGGCTTCCTGTCTCGATCCCTCTGGGGCACAAATGGTTTGGAGAAATTTTTAGTCTTTGGCACCGAGTCTTCCAAATCTCAAGTGCGAAGGATGGAATCCTGCAAAGTGGGAGGCCTGTATGCCTTCACCCATCCTCTCAAAGGCTATGTGATTCCTTCTGTGAATAGAATGATCAGCCTAGGCTCTGATATATCTGTCACTGCCATGGATACCCACTGAAAATCTGTGATGAATGCCTCTATTGTGCCAGCTTGTCTCAACTGGGCTAGATCCCTGAAGTGTATCTCGGGATCCTTCCTATCAAACCTATCCATGAGCCTATCTATAAACTCCCTATAGGACGTGATGTGACTGTGACCCAATGTCACCAGTCCATGATACCACCACTCGTGTGCCTCATCCTCCAAGTGTGAGTTCGCGAAATTGATGGCCTGTGTCTCGGTCATCTGGTTGAGCATGTAATACGTGTCTAACTTTTGTACCCAAGCTCTAGTGATGTATTTGGATGATCCATCGAAAGAAGGGATGGTGAGTTTCCCAAATTTTCGGATGAAATCGAGGTTATGCCCCTGCTATTGTTGTGGTCCTCCCCTCTATGTCTCTCTGGGGTGGTTCCTGAGTCTGAGTCCACAGTACTCGACTAAGGTCATGTCCTAATGGAAGTCACAACCCAATGTCGCGTACTCCCTCCTATAATCTGCAATGTTGTCGGCATGAGTGGGTGGCCTCTGTGCTATCGGTGGTGCTGCTGCTAATGGGGGTGCCTTATGGAAACTGGGAAACAAGGGTCTGGGAATCCTACTCATAGAGGTGTATGTGCGAGAGGGTGACTGGGGTCTACTACCTACTCCCGAGTTCCCGCGTGTTGCATGCAGGACTTGTGTATCTTGGGTGCCCACTCTAGACAATCTATCAGCCACTTGTGCCAAGGACTAAGACATGGTCCGTTGACTAGCTAACATATCATTGATAACCTGCATGAAAGATGCCTCTAGATCTATAGGGGCATTGCCACTACCCTCTGGTCGCTCATATTTTTCTCCTAGCATCCGCTCTGCCTCATGCTCAGCCTCACACTCTGCCCTTCTCTCTGCTTCTCTGTGTGCCTCTTCCTCTTCCTCTGAGCTAGGAGGAAAAGGGGGGAATTCAAACCTATGCCTTCTTTCCTGATGCCTTTTGTAAGTGGAATATTCATCACCTACGTGTTCACGACCCTCTGGGTATTCTGCTGCACTCATTGGCTTTAGTCACAAGCTGGTAGGACTAAAGATCTGATACCACTGTAATGTTCCTGACTTGGCTAATCTAGGAAATGTTGCTAATGTGTGTGTGGGATCAAGGGTTTACAACATATAAATGATCATACAAATAATAAATGTGACAAAGGACTGCAAAGTTTGTATTATGATATCTCTGTGGATTACAAAAATGGTTGAATGCGGCTGAATAAACTGACTATACTCAACTAGATCAACAAACAAAGGATCTTAGCCGGAATACAAATAAGCAACTGCGGATGAATTAAATAACAACACTCAGCTAGATCAAAAGACAAAAGGATCTTATCCGGAATACAAATAAGCAACTAAAAGATAATACTTGGAATATGGGAGCACTACGGAATCAATGAAGAATGATGGAAGACCTGGATGATCTTCCCAGTGACTAGGGTGTGTCTTTCAACACCAAAATCAGCCAACTGGAGTCTTCCTCCTAGAATACACTGAACTTTCTCTCCTGAGATGCACCTCTTCTCCTCAATGACAAGTCATAATCTGCATAATAATGAATTAGGTCGCTGACCCTTCCTTTATAGCTTTCCAAAAACCTAAATCATGTTGAAACCCTAATTCACTGTTGACTTCCAAAACCCTAAATCACTACTGAAACCCTAATTCAATGTTGACTTCTATTTTTATCTCATAATGACTTAAAAGCACTTTTAACCCTCTTTAGCTCAATGTCACTTTCTGAATATAACACATGTGACTGGAGTGACCTCTAGTAACCATGTTTACCCCTCTTTAACCCTGGCTATAGTCTAATGAGGCGGTTTAGACAGTTAAGCCTCCTCTCTAGAGCTTCTATTTGGAAAGGGACATTACACTAATTATTTTTAGATTATGTATTCTTTCTCTTTTAATGGTTGGTGTTAGTCAAGGGAATGGATGAAACTCCAATGGTGTTTTAGACTCTTTCCAAATCGAAAGAAGAGAGAAATGCATGCGAGATATGCAATTTTTTCTTTCAATGAACTCTAGCTAAGGAAGGGAAGATAAACTTTTTCCTTTTCATTTTTATAACTAAGAATACAACCTCACAAACATGCAAGAAACATGCAAGGAAATCCAAATACACTAACAATATCTTCGAATGAAAAATACTCCATTGCAACTTTTTCCCAAGCACCCAAAAGTTTAACCCTATTAAATCTTGTTTTTATTTCTTTTATTTGTTTTGAAATGCAAATTTATTCTAATATAAGAAAATGAATATACAAATCAAACCAACAAACAAAAAGAAAAGGGGTCTGTGATATTGGTAGTGATGCCCCCAACATACTCCAATGTCTACACGAGATCAAAAACCCAAAAACTTGGAAAAGGGATCTAATAGAGATCTAGAGTTTGGAAGCGGAAATTTATAGGGGTTGTAGTGCACTCTGGATTTACTAGAAACATATAATGTAATATATCAAAAGAATGCCCTGGAAATCCTCTATATAATGGTTTTGGATTGGCAACAATCATAGTTCTCTATCAAAATATATCAACCAAAAATTCCATGCGGTCGTCACGGAAAATCTACAAAATAGTTGATTTTGAATCAACAATAACTTCACTTTCTGAACACTAATTTGGACAATTTGTTTTTTGAAACAGGTCAATTTGTTTTATAGGAATCCATATATATATTTATTTCCTTCAAGTTCAGTGAAAAAAATTGTATAATTTTATTTGAAGGCCATGGCCCTCTTTTAAGGGAAAAACTCCTTAAGAGACAAGGAAGAAAACAAAGGTTGTCCCTAGTGTTGTCACCAATTTTTTTATGGATAAATATAGCCTACAAATAGTCCAAATATCCCTTGGATCCACCCTCAATCCAAGACAGACAATGGGTATATATAGCTATGGGGTTTCCCTATATCTAAATAGATTTGTTCGTTTTAACACAAAGAGAAAGGATGCCATACCTTTTTAATGACAACTGTCCTTGTGTATCCTATCCTGCACAACTCCGAAGATCCATATCTAACTCTTATAACTTTATTCTTTCACACAAAAAACAACCAGATACCAACCTATGAATTCTCTAAGTGTTAGGAAATCACAAATCCAAATCAGATCTAATCTGATCTACCCAAGGAGAGCCCAGCTCTATCGCTACAACTGAATACAACAATATGGAACTGGAAAACACATAGATCTATATTAATATGAATAAAGAGAAATACAAAAAGCATATAATCATCCCTTGAGTCATGAAAGAGATGCTCCTAGTTCTGGGTTCTCGATGCCTCTCCTTGACCACTTGGGCTTCCTTCTCTATTTCACCAGCGTAACCACTCTCAAACTCTAGCTCCCTCATCTCCTTTATTTGTCCTCTTCTTATAAGAATTTAGAAGAGATTGGAGATAGATTCCTCACAGGTGAATTAGGTCGATACAACGCATGGATAGGATTGATGATGTGTGAACTAAGAAATTAAAAGTCATAGATAGGTTTGATGGCATGTGAAATAAGAAATTACGAGTCATGCACAATTTCCATGCTCAATTATGAGCTTTTTCCAACCTATTATGAACTTTTTCTCTATCATGAGATTTTTTCTCAGTTCCATGCTCAATTATTATCTTTTCCCAACTCACAATGAACTTTCTTTTCAATTATGAGTTTTTACTTAGTTATGAAATAATTCTTATTTCATAATTATGATATTGTGACAAAATAATTATTTCCTTGTGAAACAATTATGAGAATTTTACTCTATTATGTAATTCTATCCTCATAACATCTAATACTATGCTTGAAAAATCTATGGTGGAAAATACAAGTATACCAACTACTTCATTCAAAGGGATGCAAGCTACTTCATTTAAAYCTTTGTACAYGTAACCCTTTGGGTAAGAAGGTGAGRTTACTCTTCTTGACAAGTGGTGCRACCCTTCATTTATGTGAGTGCAAATGACCTTYAGTTGTATGGGTACAAGMTYACTCAAGCATGTGGTTGCAAGTRCCTCGTCCCAAGCATTGTGACCATRYCGTTCCCATCAAACAATACAACCATCCTTMATCAAAATAGCTATAACCATACTMATTGAAAGAGGTGTGAATGTGTCACAGGGATAGACTTTTTGTTCTACTAGAGCTTCCCATACCACTCAATAATTCTAGTCACTGTGTGGCATCGATGTGACCTTGCTAGTTGGGCATGACCATCGACTAATTGTATCACCTAGAACACACCTAACGGACATGCCTTGATTGAACCCAACCAAGGCACCTTCAATTGTACAAAATGTCAGAGTGCTCACTTTACCATAGATGATGTCATGTCATCACCACTCAACCATAGGAAACCTACTATTACCTCTTTCGAGCCAAGCATACTTGAAAAATTGACTACCGAACATGAGACCATGATATCTTTCATCTAATCCAACATGTGATAGTCAATGAAGATCATGGCACTCCTTGATCAAGCATTCACATATCTCCAATCCACCTATTAACAATGTTTCCTTGTCATAGATAACACACGGTATATCACATTGTCTTGTTCCAAAGCCTATTATGTGGTACTTCATCATTCATTTTTCCTGCTCGACAAGACATCCTTGGTCCTCCTAGCCTACATGCTAGTACATCATCCTAACCATCTCATGAATCATCACAAGTCAGTCACCAAAGCTACCGAAGAATATATACTCACCATGCAACTTATTGAGTATGTATGACACACCTTCCATCATGTCATTTCCATTGGAACCTCAAGTCAGGTCCTTACATTCTCCTCCACTTGATTTTTCAACGTCCTCGTCAACATTGTCTCGTTGGCTCCTTTGATGAAAGGGGTGTTGGTGGTGAAGAGATACTTCTAGAGTGTCCACATTTGAACATGGCTCTGATACAATTTGTCACAAGGATATACTTTTTTTTTATTTAGCATCCCATACCACTCAAGAATATTAGTCACCGCGCAACATTGCCATGACCTTTCTAGTTGAGCATGAACATTAAATTCTTGTATCACTAAAAATAAACCTAACTGACATGTCTTGACCGAACCCAAATCAAGCACCTTCAACCATACAGAATGTCAGAGTGCTTTGTCCTCCTAGCCTATGTGATAGTACATCATCCTAACTGTCTCATGATGAGTCAACCACCAAGGCTACCTAACCATATGGACTCGATATACAACTTTCCAAGTATCCTCGGTGTGCCCTCCATCGTGCCATTTCCAATGGCACCTCAAGTTGGGTCTTATAGAATACCTCTAATGTACTAGTTATAATTTACCATCATTCAAACTCTTGTGACTTACCTTTAATGAAGTCTCTATGAGTAAATTCAAAGTAATGGGTGTGACCTTTTCCAGTTTACAATCACTTAATTTAACCATTAAATATTTGTTGAAATTGCAATTTTAGATTGTTCCATCACTTAATTTAGCTATAAAATCTTTGTTGAAATTGCAACTTTAGATTGTTCCATCACTTAATTTAACCATACAATCTTTCTTGGAATCCCAAAGAAAAAAATCACACCTACATTCTCTCCTCTCAATAACCCAAGTAAGCTCCTCAAATAAGTTAAGTGCATGTTGATGTCATATCACATGCAAAAAAACATATATTGCGTCATTATTAATAATTAATAATAACAATATCAAAACTTTACACTCGTATAAGACAAAACATCTTATCAATATTGAGAGTACAAAATCATTTTGGATTGTTGAAGTTGTTTTTAATAAAAGTAAATTCTTATAAGACAAAACGTCTCATTAATATTGAAATTGAAGATAAGAAAATCATTTTGGATTATTGTTTTTTTGTAAGTAAGTGTTTATATATTACCTTCCAAGATAAGAAATTACAATAGCGTATTAAAAGTCAAGGAACCGTTTGTGCTGAATTTCCTTGAAGGGAAACCAATTCAGGTTGTTTCTTAAAACTGAAAGCACCAAAGATTAAACAACATGAAATGAATCGTCTCATGGGGAAACGGATTCATCCAGACCTGTCTAGCAAACTAGAAAATAAAAAACGACTAACTCTTGACACACAAAAATGAAACACTGTGCTAGACACAACATACGACCCAAGAGGATATTTCTAGAAACGTAAATGATTGACAAAACAAGACATGCAAACTGACACATGTGCACATGCCGATGCTCATGCATTCTGACTGTCGTGTATTCCAGGGTCATACTCTATTTTCGCCTGCATAACAGGAGAAAAGAACGTCGTTGAAGTTGCCAGTGTACTGGTGGTCGATTCTAGAGAGTGTTCGGAGCCGAGCAATGTGGAGAGCATAGATTCAATTTTCTCCCCTCGCTTGTCCAAAAGTTCTATCCGGAAGCACAGGTCGTCCACATCTTTTCTGACCGCAAACACCAATTCATATAATATTGCCACTAAGTCGCGAATTATTGAACATGAAGCACAATCCGAGCATGAATGTTGCTAGCTCGGAGGCTCTTCCAGGTGGGCCGGGGTTTCTTCCAAAGGAGCTAGGACAGAGGGAAGTGACAAGGGGACGGAGTGCTTAGGTGAGTTCGTCGAGTGGGTCGTGGCTGGCTATGAGAAGGAAGCCAAATCCTGGATTGGGCCAGGAGCAAAGCCCAAAGAATTACCATGGAGATCAAACCACTCCACATGACAAGCCCAAGGCGAGGCAAACGATGGAAGGTCGCTTTGGCCTGGAAAGGACTGGGTGGAGGAGGAAGGCGAGGAGTTGGGCGAAGGAGCAAGGACATGAGGGGGTCGGATGGCCATAATTGTTTCATTTTGATACCAGACAAGGCCTCGCTTTGTATTCCCGTGAAGTCGAGGCATGGACAAGGCAGAGAGAATGCAAGAAGGCGCAGAGAGCAACTAGACAAGAAGGGTGAAGGCTAGAGAGAATTGCAAACTAGACGTTTGCTCGACAGGAAATGAGGAGACATGTTGGTCCTGCCGAGGAGAGGCAACATAATAAGAAAACTAGAGTGGATGACCGCACACGCGTAGAGGTGACGACCATAGATGTTCCTCCATTGTCTGGACGAAGATGCAAAGGAGAGTTCGCTTGAGCATAGACTTCACTCATAGAGAAATAAGAGGAGGGGTGATGCATGTGTTGGTCATGTGGCTAGTGTAGAGTCGGATGACGCTGCCCCCTCCGATAGACGCATGCACCTGGCTAACACCCCCTCTGAGGACAAATCATTTTGGATTATTGAAATCATTGTTTTTAATGAAAAATAAATTTTACCTCATAATACCTTAAATGTCTAAACATATTGTATAACAATAATTATTGATATTTATAATTCCATCAAATTTAATATAATTTTTTTCAAACTAAAAATAAAAATAATAACTTTTCTTTTCATTATTTTTTATAAAATAATTAATTCATAAAATATTTATGCAACAACTTATAAAATATCTAATAAAGTAAGGAAATTAGAGTTTCTAACCAAAAAGAGAAAGCTCAACTAGAATTCAGATTGGGAGATAAAACCTGTACAAATTACCATGTTAAAAACATAATTCCAAAGTTTGTAGCACTGGCAATCAAATTGCAGAATATAAAAATACCACAATGCAAAGGCAATATCCCCCCAAAAAAGCCTCAACTCAACTCAAGCACTTAAAGGATCCGAAAATCTCTCACCAACTTCATGGATCTAGAAACGAAGTTTCCGCACACATAAATTGCGGCAATGAAGTTTTTGCGCACACAAATTGGGGCAAAATAGCTTTGAGGATAATGGATCTGGAAATGAAGTTTCCGTGCACACAAATCGAGGGAAAAAACTATGGGGGTAATGGCTTGGAAATAAAGTTTTGCAGATTTTTTTTTCTCATGTATTCATAGTTGATGGAGGCCATAAAAATATATAAATAAAAAATACAATTTTGATAGTGATAATAATTTTAATTTTTTGTTTTAAGATGTAGCTTAAATGTTTAAGGTTTTTTATTTTTTTTTAATATGTTTGAGAATTAGTTTTGTCAAAATTATGTTAGAAATTTGGAAGAATGAAGAGAATTGCAGATTTTAGTGGTTGAAGGTTTTTAGTTGAAGTTAATAAAAATATATAAATAAAAAATAAAACTTCAATTATCACAATAACTTTTGGTTTTCAAGATGTAGTTTATAGATTCTAATTTTTTTATTATTTTTTGGGTTTTTTTTTTAAATAAGTTTTGTTCAAAATCTTCTCAAAAATTAAAAAAAAAATGGATGGAATTGAAGATTTCAGTGGTTGAGATTACATGTTACAGGTGTCCTGTGTGGTTGCTAAATAGATTTATACATTAAAAACCCTATTAAGCAATGTAAAGTTGATATTTGACCAATAATTGATTTACAGGATTTCAGTGATAGTGACCCGCAAAAATTTAAAAAAAATATCATATATTTTGTTTCCCAGTTCAGCAGTACTCTCCAATTATATTTTGTCTAAAATCATGTTAGAAATTGGAAAGAATGGATGGAATTGCAGATTTCAGTGGTTGACAGTTCTTAGTTGAAGCTAATAAAAGTATATAAATAAAAAATAAAACTTCAATTATCATAATAACTTTTGTTTTTCAAGATGTAGTCTACCATTTCTATCTTTTTAATTATTTTCTAAGTATTTTTTTTCAGACAAGTTTTGTCCAAAATCTTGTCAGAAATTCAGAAAAATGGATGGAATTGCAAATTTCAGTGGTTAGGATTACATGTTACAGGTATTGTGTGGTTGTTGAATAGATTTATACATTCAAAAACTCTATTTAAACAATGTAAAGTTGATATTTGATCACAACTGATTTACAAGATTCCAATGATATTGAACAGCAAAAATTTAAAAACCTTAAAACTTTTTAACTATACCATTTTTTAATAAAAATAAATAAAATATAAAACTTTTTAATTTTTATTTCCCATTTTCATAAGAAAAATTATAATTTTTATTAATGATTAAATGAAAATTACATAATTCATATTTATAAAACCTATTTTCTTTTATGTCAAAAAGTTATAATATATTTTGTTTCCCAGTTCAGTAGTACTCTCCAATTATAGCATTCTTAAAAACAAAGCTGGGTTATAAACTTAAAATCCTGTTAACTGTTCTAATGACATAAAAGAAATCAAGTTGCGCTCGGAATTTCATTGGTAATAGTAACAAGCTTCAAATTAGCTGACCCATCCCAGAAAAATTAATTCATGACTAGTCCAAACCCATTTCTATTGGTTTTTACACTGTACATAAATATCTAAATAAAATATAAAACTTCAACGCTCGTTCGGAGCCCAAACATGTAGCTCCCTGAGCACCGTATGCTCTCCGGCTTTTACATTCTAACTGCCTACTTAGAACCATTAGCAGAGCGGCAATAGTCTGACTGTAGGTGTAGTTGGATGGCAGTGCCCAGATTGGAGTATTCTTATTCTTGTAAAAGAAAATTAAAAAGATAATATGAAGCCCGTAGTTGATTCACTTATATTTCATGTATTTTCCTATAGGATGGATACTGTGCGAGAAATTCACAATATCATACATTCATTCCGATAACGAGTTTCACCTCTATTTACCTTAATTTAGGGTGGAGTCTGCACTGACGCGATTCCATTGCTGCTACAAGACCCGGCGCAACCAATATCTTTTGAATAGGAAGAAGTAGAGCGAGAATGTAGTGGGGCTATGGGTGGCAAAACGACATATATAGCCAATGGCCTGGAAGAAGGAAGCAGCATCAGCTCTTCATTAGGATTTATGAGAACCTGCAGCGCTTGTCTTATCGAAGGACGCAATTTGGGATCCGGATGCGAGCAGGTAAGTCCCAAAATCAATGCTCGTTTCATCTGCTCTTCGTCAAAATCACCATTCAATCTGGGATCTGCCGCCTCCATAACTCTTCCCTGCCCGTAAAGAC
>ML796094.1:192013-222966 GCA_009831015.1 Picea engelmannii
GAAATATGGTACTACACATATTATAATATATTATCAAGGAAAAAACAAGCTAAATGAAATTTGGACATTTGAAAAAAAATTTACAAGTTAAATGAGTACATCAATAAAAAATAACATACTAACCTTGCAAGTTCAAAATCCGAACTATGTAGATCGAGAATTGGATTTGTTCAACTGGTGGGTGACAGAAAAAATAAACAGCTCAATCAAAAGCCAAGAACAATGTCACAACTATAGCAATTGTGTCACAAAGTCTCTTAAAGTCACGTATATATAGATAAAATAGTCAATTAGCCATTAACATTGACCAATGAGATAGGCAAAATTTTCGTTGCTATTGCCACGAAAGTTCGTCGCTATAGCGATGAAAATCCCAACTAGGTTAAAATAAGATTTTCGTGGATATTGTGATGAACTTTCGTGGCAATATTGACGAGAATCCTGCCTTGTTTAAAAAAATGATGAAACTAGTGGAAGCGTGGAAAATTTTCGTGGAATAATATGATCATATGTAGTAGTGGCAGTCACTAAACCAAGCGAAAAAGAAAGGGAAAGTGGTATACATGATTTTTCAGGAGAACAAAGCGTATATACATATCCTACAGTGAGACAACAAGCATGTATACATGGCTATCAAGGAAAAAGGAGTGTGTAGGCTTTAAAACAAGGTCAGGAAAGGGAAAGAAGGATGGAAAATCAAACCCAGAGTGAACAAAATCCATCAAGGAGTGATACGACCAGAAACACAAAGGAAAAAGAGCAATGTAAGAAGAAAAAGTACTTCAACCCTTAGAAGGAATATCTCTCCCCTGTGGGGTTGCCAATTCTGTTACGAGGGAAAAACTCTCTATGGCCAAGGGTAAACCACAACAAATAGGTATGACTTCAAAAATCAACCCAATTCCAACATATGCTATATAAACTAATGTGCAAGATAAGAAATAGGCCTACCTCGATCCAACGTTTTATTATGTTCCACCATTGATCACTTTGACCCAAAGCTTTATACTTGCAATAATTTCTTAACAAACAATCATGGCAAGTACATAGTGATGATATAAAGGGGTTATCACATCAGATAGCACAATCCATTAATAAACATTACAAACATGCCCATGGATAATAATCATATATTTGCAAGATACCAATAGGACAGGAAAGGAGTATTTCTATTAATAATTGATCAGCAAAAGTGACAACATTACAGACTTCCATGTTGGCACAGTTCGAAACCAAGAAACCAAGTTCCTTCCAAATGAGCCTCCACCACTTCAATCCTCCACCAAAGGAAATCTCATAGGAGAGAGACAATGAGGTTCTCTCAACAATAGGGAAAGAGCTTGGGGGATGAACATTGTGTTCAGACTTGAGGGACAAAGGGATGCATACTCAATATGAAGTAATTTCTCCAGAGTAACTTTGCTCTCAAAGTTGAATGCTTTCTCCTTTTTTCCATAGCTTGGAATTGTGCTTTTATAGCCTTCAAAATGAAACTGAAGGGTTGAGTCAGAATGTTTCCAGTATATGGAAGGCCAAAGATCAGAGATATTTTGTCGTGACATGGAAACCTGACTTCATTTTTGTATTTTCTGACACAAATCCTGAGGTACATGGGTTGTAGTGGAGAAGCTAGCATATACACATCTTGCATAGCATATAGGGAGCATATATGTGGAAAAATGTATATTTTTTACTCTAGATTCATCAAAAAGGGATGACAAGTCTGCATAGGGAAATGGAAAAAGGCCCTCTGTGCAACATAGCAATGGTGAGGAAAATCTTGCTATAACATTGTCGTCAATGTCTCTATTTTTGTTCAAGTGTTTTTTGAAAAACAATTGACGAAGCCAAGTGTTTTAAATGTTGTAGAAAATTTTTATTGGGTTTGAACCCTCTTAGGATTTCATCATTTTTTAGGTTCAAGTTGCTAGAATGGGTTGAGAATTCGTCAATTTTGTTGACATTCCTCAACACGAAGTCCCCGACTTTCCAAGGCAGAGGAATGAACTATTTTTTTCTCTTCTCTTGGAATAGATGCAACCAGTAGTTGTATTTCCTTGCTACTCCTGTAAAAAACATTCTTTCCGTAATGTGACATGGAAGGAGAGAAGGTTTTCCATGGAGCCAAAAATCCTTATCACAGTGTAATTATCCAAATGTTCAAGTGTCCCCTTCCTATCCAAAAAAATAGTTGCTTGTTCAGATATGCGGGTAGAATCTTCTCCTAACAACAAAACTTTGAAAACATACACGAATCCATTAAAAACCTCATAAAAAAATTGGGAGGCCTTGTGCTTCCACAAGGCTTGGTACCAGAACGTTACTGGGTCAAGTTACCAGTTGACCTTCATGGACAAAAACAGTTTTGGAAACTGACAGCAATGTGCTATCGCAAAAACTAAGTAGGATGCCATATAAAATTTCTTCTCTTTTTTGAAGCTTGACAATGGGGAACATATTTCATGGGAAATTAGCTTGCCCCAATAAAAAATGGCTTGTTCCTTGACTGTGAAATACAAAATATAAAGAGTCATTTGGGAAATAGTTGTTGTGGACTCCCGTCCTATTATTCTTGTAAACAACCAGGCAATTTCATGGAATGGATTTCTAAATGAAATAACCTACAAGCTTGTGATATCTTCAGGACGTACCATCAGGTCTTCCAAGAAATCAGGCAAGAGGTCCAATCCATTATTATGCTTTGTTAGGAACTACTTGAAAACTTCTCCTTTGAATGTCAATGTTAGCTCCGATAATCTTAACATCTAGTGGAAGACTTGAGGCTACAAAGAAACAGAAGAGAGGTCCCGTAGTGGAATAATTCTTTTGTCTGAAATAAATTTATCGGTGCACGCGCAATCCTAGAGGTCCAAATTACTTCGTTCTAGGCAACAGGGGATGAGTAATAAGAATATGCTCTGGATCACTGGAAGTTCTGGTCCTCGCACCCAAAGATGTTTACTTTATCTCCATATAACCGTTGTCGAGCTATGCCATAGGTTTATGAGAATATTGGTTTTTTCTAGACGATGGTTGAAATGAATAGTTGGAGTCGATAATATAACTCTCCGCATAATATTGGTTAAATTATTATGAATGGGAAAGCTCCTCAAGCCTTTCGCTGATTAATGAAAATCTATATGGTTGTTGCATGATGAACTGTTAGCAGTAAAGATTACTTATTTCATATTTAGAAGTGAAAAGGTGGTGGGTACGACGAAGAGAAATTAAGGATTGGAGGTTTTGAGAACGTGCCAAGCCGATGATGTGCGAACAACATTTCATGATTTTGAAATCAACACTCAGAAGGAATAATATAACCCTCCACAAATCTTGGTTTAATTCCTATTAATAGGAGATATCCTTGAGCCTTTCTCCCATCAATGACAATCTATATGGTTCCTGCACGATGAGCTGTTAGAATTAAATGTCACTAATTGCATATTTAGAAACAAGATATATATATAAACACTTTTTTATTATAGACAAGTGCGAAGGTCACATAGATGGGGGAGAGTAAGGAACAAATGACAAGGTTTGAAAAGCAGTCAGACGAGATTCAAAATAGGGTTACGGGGGATACTCAGGAGAGGTGAGTGTCCCACGGTCAAATTTTATGTATCGAAATTTTTGACTGCAAAATGTGTAAAATGAAAAAGAGCATGATAGGGTAGTTCAACGGTCGGTTTGTATATTTGTGGAATTCTGGGAAAGTGGTTAAGTATGGAATAGGGAAACGTTTGGTCGGACTTCTTTTCAGAATCGAGGATTGAATGTTTCGTGAACAGACCAACTCGATGATGTGAAAATGAAATTCCATGATGTTTGTAATTAACACTCGGAAGGGATAATATAACCATCCAGAAATTTTGGTTTTATGCATATTAATGGGAGATTTCCTCAAATATTGGTTTAGAATTAATGCTTGCTAATTTCATACTTATAAATAAGATCTTATATATAATTGCTAATTGCTAATTGAAAAAGGGCACAGGAACAAGAAACAATGATTTGGAATTGGATATTTCTTGAAACAACCAACCCGACGATCCGTGAAAGAAAATCGAAGAAATGGTGAAGTATGGAAAGCAAATGGACGGGATTCAAAATGGGGTGAAAATAGTTCCACAGGAGACATGAGGACCCGAAGATAAAATTGTATTTCTCATAAGTTTTCAGTGCAAAATGTGTACCACGGAAGAAGGAAGGCAAGTGTCTAACGGTCAAATTTTATGTATTGGAATTTTTTATTTCAAAACGTGTAAAATAGAAGAGAGCATGGTGGGGCAGTTCAGCAACCAGTTTGTATATTTGTTGAATTTTGGGACAATGGCTAAGTATGTAATAGGGAAACGATCGGTCAGACTCATTTTTGGAATTGAGGATTGAATATTTCGTGAATGGACCAACCCAACGACCCACAAATGACATTCCATGAGGTTTGAAATTAACATTCGAAAGGGATAATATAACCATCCAAGAATTTTTGTTTTATGCGTATTAATGGGAGATCAACTCAAATCCTGGTTTGGTATTAACACTTTCTAATTGAATACTTAGAAATAATATATTATATATAGTTGCTAATTACTAATTGCAAAAGGGCATGGGCACAGGAAACAATGATTAGGAATTGGATATTTATTGAACCCACCAACCCAACGATCCGTGAAAGAAATTCAAAGAAATGGTGAAGTATGGAAAACATACGGATGGGCTTCAAAATGGGGTGACAATAGTTCCACAAAAGACGTGAGGACCCGATGGTCAAATTGTATGTCTCATAAGTTTTCAGTAAAAAATGTGTACCACGAAAGAGGGCATGATAGGTAGGCTCTTATACATAAGACGGTATGATCTGAGTCCGATTGTAAATTTGTATATCGTGGAAGTCAGGGTATTGTTAGTAGGTCATGGAACAACAAAAGTGCAATCTAGAGCCCGCCTACTAGGAATCCATGGTCGGAGAAGTGGTTGGGTATGGAATGGTTAAGCGGTCAGTTGGTGTCACGATATAAGAGCACAAGTGAAAACGTGGACTCGTGAGTCCACCTACCCATGCAACGAGACATTTTCTAAAAAAATGAATAAGTGACAAGAAAGATAAAGTTCAGGGAAAAAAGAAATGAATATTTGGCTAAGTATAGAAGACATAAAAGAAGGGATAATATATTCGCATCTGTAATAGATATCCCATTTCCTGGCAAGATATTTTCTTCATGTTTCTGGAGAAGTTATATACTTATTGCATATACTTGGAAAGAAGTGTGAATGTGGCGGGCATAGAAAACATCGACTAGGAATATGAAATTGTCTACAATTCGTGAAAGAAATTGCAAGAAATGGTTGTGGAAAGCGGTTGGATGGGTTTCAAAGTAGGCCGACAAGGGTTCCCAAGGAAACATGAGGCCCCAACGGTAAAATTGCATTGATCGAAACTTTTGATTGCATACTGTGTAACATAGAAGAGGGGCTGACGTAGGAATCCAGAAGATGGGCTCCAAGATAGGTCGACAAGGGGTTCCTAAGGAGACATGACGACTCGATGGTAAAATTGTATTGATTGAAACTTTTGAGTGCATACTGTGTAACACAGATGAGGGGACAATGTAGGAGTCCTGAACTCGCAAGTTTTCCAACCTGCGCAGCTAGATATTTTTGGAAAAACGACTAAGTAACGAGAAAGATAAAGTACAAGGAAAAGAGAAACGATAATTTGGTTAAGTATAGAAGACAAAAAATAAGGGATAATATATTCACATTTGTAATAGATATTCAAGTTCCTGGCAAGATATTTTGTGCATGTTTCTAGAGAATTTATATACTTATTACATATACTTGGAAAGAAGTGTGGAGGTGGCGAGCACAAAACAACGACTAGGAATTGGAAATTGTCTGAACCCACCAACCTGACGATCCATGAATGAGATTGCAAGAAATGGTTGTGGAAAGCGGGAGGACAGGCATAAAAATAGGCTGAAAAGGGTCCTAGAGGAGACATGAGGGCCCGATGGTCAAATTGTATTGATTGAAAATTTTAGTGCATACCTTGTAACACGGAAGAGGGCTGATGTTGGAGTCTGGAAGTCAATTTGTATATGTTGGAAGCGGGGGGAACTATTTGCAGGTCAAGGAACACTAGAAGTGAAGTCCAAATATCCAGGAATACACAAGCGAAAAAAGTCGGGTAAGTATGGAATTGGAGGCATGAAAGAGATTCCAAGAAATGGTGAAATATGGAAAGCAGACGTAGGGGCTTCAAAATGGGGTGACAAGAGTTCCCTAGGAGACATGACGACTCGAAGGTAAAATTGTAGGTCTCAAAACTTTCATGTGCAAACTGTGTATCAAGGAAGAGGGTATGATGTGTGAGTGCGGAATCAAATTTTTATATGGCGGAGGTCTAGGTGTTGTTTTCAGGACACATAACAATAGAAGTTCAATATATAGCCCATTTGTTCGGGAATTCACGATATGAAAAGTGCTTAGGCATCGAATAGCTACTAGTTGGTCAGATTCACATTTTTGGAAAAATGACTAAGTAATGAGAGAGAGAGAGAGAGAGAGAGAGAGAGAGAGAGAGAGAGAGAGTAGAGGGGAAAAAGAAACAACAATTTGGTCAAGTATAGAAGAGGGAAAAGAAGGTCCAATATATTCAAATCTGTAATAGATATTCCATTTCCTAGCAAGATCTTTTCTGCATGTTGATGGATAAGTTGTATACATATTGCATATACTTGGAAAGAAATCTAAAGGTAGCAGGCACATGAAACAACATCTAGAAATTTGAAATTTCCTGAACCTACGAACTCAATAATATTCCAAAGGGATGCCAAGAAATTGTCAAGTGTGGAAAGTAGGTGGTTGAGCTTCAAAATAGGGTGACGGGTTCCCGAGGAGCCATAAGGCCCCAAGTGTAAAATTGTATATATCAGAACATTTTGGTGTAAAATGTGTAACATGGAAGAGGGGATGATGTGGGATTCTAGAAGTAAATTTGTATAATGCAGAAGTTGAAGTGTTTTTTGCAGGTCACAAAACAATGGAAAGTGAAATTTAGACAAAGGGGAAGTGCTCGGTCGAAATGCGTGAATCCGCCAACTTGCGCAGCAAGGCATTTTCAGAAAAAATGATTAAGTAACTAGAAAGAGAAACTATAGGGGATAAAAGAGTGGGAAAATATAAAGGTAGAGGGCAATTTTCGTAAGCGTGAATTGGTTTCAAACAAGCCCCATTGTTGCAAAACCATCATTTTCTAGTAATTTTCAGCAAATTCTTTGCTAAAGATTAGATTTATTGCAACTTGTGGGTGTAAGTGTGTTCTTGATACATTCTTCCATGACTGTAACATATTAACTTAAGTATTAAAATTATTTCATTATGGGTTGTTAGCATTAAATATTAGTAATTGCATATCTAGAAACAAGAATGGCGATCTTGCTGCAACTTTGTGATTTGGTATTGCTATGTTCTATCTACATTACGAATAGAATTGAACGTTGGTTTGAAACTGTATGAAATTCATTTTTTGTTTGCATAAAATCTTGATGGATCGACACAATACATTGTTGTATAATTGTTAGATACTCAATTTTAGAACAAATTAACTAAGAAAATACAATATCAAATAACTACAAGACTACCGAACCATGCCAATGAGAAGAGGTGTTAAATCCAGAAAAGACGCAGCAACCAAGACTCCAAGACAATTTTTTTTAATAGGAAATTCATTAAAAAAAAAAGAACATTGAGAACTGTATATCTATCCTTAGAAATTGGACCCATTTCTTCAGGCCGAAACATTGAACATATCTTCCACAAACACAAGCATGGGATCTGCAACATGCAGGACCCATCGAGATGCTCTTCAACATGCATACAAAACTGATTACCATTCTTTTTTTTTTAGGAAATCCTTGCAGTCTTCTCCTCGATGGATCATCCTATGGTAAAATTGATAGTTCTCAGAAGATTCCCATGAGGAAGAAGATGAAAAATGTTGCAGTTCAAATGGAATAACCCTTAACTGAAAGTTAGGATACACCAAGAAACCTCCTCTCCACAGTCGAACACTTTAGGGACACAGGTTGCATGTGCAATTCTAGAGGCCCAAATTATACCATTCTAGGTGGAAGGAGATGACTAGTAGGAATATGCCTTGCACAAGTGGGAGTTCTGGTCCTCATTCCCTAATATGTTGATTGTATATCCATAGAACATGACAGCGGTCCCGTAATTGATTTTTTTTTGTCTTGAATTGTATCTTTGGTTGCATCAACAGATCATTTCCTTACAGTGAAAGAATTCCGCCCAGAATGAACTGATTTTGACCTCTGGAATTCATACTTTTGAGATGAAAAGAGGCTATTGCGTTCAACGCCGGTTTATTTTCTGAAACTCCTTGTTTTGGTGTTGTCAGGACTACCAATGCTGAGCCGGGAAGTTCCACCCGTTATGGTTGATTTCAATTTGGGCGGAGGAGTGGGAAAAGTATCTACATTTCCATCATCCATTATCATATCATCGCCCATCAAATCATCTTCTTATGGCTCGAAATCAATGGCATCAACCTCTGCACCATCCATCAATGCAACTGGGTAGGTTTTCTGAGTAGGTAGGGTTGCCTTGGAATTCTTTGGCTTGAAATATATCACTCGGTTTACCAAGGGACCATCTCCTTTTTTTCTCGTGGGCGGAGGGAGATGAGTAGTAAGAATATGCCCTAGAATACTAGAACCTATGGACATCATGTCTGAAGGTGTTTACTGTATCTGGACAAAACTGCTGCCATAAGTTAACGAGAATTTATGTTTGCTATAAACAATGTTTGAAATGAAAATTGGGGAGGGATAATATAACCCTTTGCAAATATTGGTTTAATGTGTATCAATGGAAGATCTCCTTGATCCTTTCACTGATCAATGAAAATCTCCAGGGTTCGTGCATAATGAGTTGTTACCATTAAAGCTTACTAATTGCATATTTACAAAAACCTGTGAAGGTGGCGGTGACGACGAAGAGAGATTAAGAATTAGAGATTTCTTAAAGGCGCCAACCGATCGACATACTAAAGAGATTCATCATGTTTGAAATGAATACCTAGAAAGGATAACAGTCTTCTCTGCAAATCTTGGTTTAATTCGTATTAATGACAAATCTTCTCTGGCCTTCCAGACATTAATGAAAATATTAGCAGTTCCTTCATGATGAACTAATAGCATTCAAGCTTAATAATTGCATATCTAGAAAGAAGTACGAAGGTAGCAGGGATGGCGAAGAGCGACTAAGCATTGTACATTTTGTCCACCTGCCAACCCGCGAAACAGATTCCAAGAAATGCCCAAGTATGGAAAGTGGTTGGGTGGGTTACAAAAAAAGGGTCACAAGATATACCCATGAGACGTGAGGAGCCGATGGTCAAATTGTATGTCAGTGACATATTTTGGCCATCAATTTGTATATCACGGAATTTCGGTGTTGTTTGTCCATAGGGGAACAATGGAAGCGCAATGTTGTGCAAGCAATTTGTATATTGCGGAACTTCGGGCGTTGTATATAAAAGCATGAGACATTCGGAAAAAGGACCAAGTAAACAAAAAGCGAAATAAAATGAGATGAAGGGGAATTTGTTTCCTAATTTGTAAATCGCAGAATTTTGGGTGTTGTTTGTAGGCAACGGAACAATGGAAACGTAATGTTGAACTAGCCTATCCGGGAACCTGCAATTCAAAAAGTTCATTCAATATGAAATGGGGAAGCGGTCGGTTGAGCTGGTGATATATAAGTAACAATGGAAATATAAAGACATGAATCCACCAAATCCCGCACCTAGACATTTTCTGAAAAAGAGTAAGTAACCAGAAAGGGAAAGCAGAAGGAAAAAATAAAGTGGATGGAAATTTTTGAAAGTGGGAATTGTTGTAAGAAAGCCCCATTGATGGTCTTAAAAGTAACTATGAAGTGCATTAAACATGTTAACAGGTTCTTCAATCAAGGAATAGGTACATAGAGCGATGTTTATAGTTTCCAGTATCTGTTTGTCTAAGAGAAGCATCTAAAAGTTACAAGAAAATCAATTTTGGGATGTTTAAGTAAAGTTTTTGTACTGTTAGCTTCACCGCAAGTATAACAACGACGGATTTGAATTTTAATGTCCTCTCGTTCATATGATTGTTCCATTAGACTTCACATAGTATATATTCTTTTATTTCAAATTATTCTAGGGAATTAATTTTACTAAGTTCATCTATCAAGAAAAAGTGCTAAAAAATGAGATAAAGGGGAATTTGTTTGTTAATTTGTAGATCAAGGAAGTTTGGGTGTTGTTTGCGGGTAGGGGAACAATGGAAACACAATGTTGAACCCACCTATCCGGTAACCTACCTATTCAAAAACCGGCGATCCAAAAAGTTTGTACAATATGAAATGGGGAAGCGGTCGATCGGGCTGGTGATACAAAAGTAAGTGGAAATCTGAAGACATGAATCCGCCAACTTCATACATTTTTTGAAAAAAGAGTAAGTTACAAGAAATATAAAGAAGAGGGAAAAAATAAAGGGGATGGAAATTTTCGGAAGCAAGAATTGGTTTAAGAAAGCCCCATTGATGGTTTTAACAACAACAATGAATGCATTAAACATGTGAACAGGTTATTCAATCAAGGAATAGATACAACGAGCCATGCTTATAGTTTCCAGGATCTACTTGTATAATAGAAGCCTTGAAAAGCTACAAGAAAATTTACAGTAGTCCATGGTCTTAATAAATAATTATACATACTAAATATGTACTTTTATAAAGTATGTACATGAGATTTTATAGAGGATGTATGGATCCCTCATTCCATACTTAGCCACTTTTTGGATAATGGGTTCTCGGGATGGCGGGCTCAAAATTGAGCCTCTATTGTTCTATGTCCTACAAATAGCACCCAGAGTTCTGTGATATACAAATTGATAGTCGGACTTGCAGGCTAGCTAGCTCAACATTGCACTTCTATTGTTCTGTGTCCTCTAAACAACCCTTAGAGTTCCACGATATACAAATTGACAGACGGACTCCAGGGTTGGTAGGCCCAATATTGCAATCGTTTAAGGATGGTGATTCCTATCAAATATCTAACATTATTTCCAAATACTAAATTATTAATATTAAATATTGATATTGTACAATTTAATTACATAAAATTATTAAAGAATGTTAATTCTCTTATTTTTTTAAAAATGAAGTAAACAAAACAAAGCTTTTTTAAATTCTATCACTGCAAGTATAATAATGAGGAATTTGAATTTTAAGGACCTCTGGTTGATATGATAGATCCATTAGACTTCGCACAATATATATTCGTTTATTTCAAATTATTCGAGGAGATTAATCTTACCAAGTTCATCGATCAAGGAAAAGTGATAAAACGAGCCACATACTACATTTGCGTCACAGAGGTTATATTAAAGGGCAAAACCTGTCCTCTATAGTTCCATGTCCTACAAACAACACCCAAAGTTTCGCGATATACAAATTGGCAGGCAAACTTGCGAGCTGGTTGGCTCAAAATTGCACTTCTATTGTTCCATGTCCTCT
Organism: Picea engelmannii; assembly: GCA_009831015.1. Taxonomy (NCBI): domain Eukaryota; kingdom Viridiplantae; phylum Streptophyta; class Pinopsida; order Pinales; family Pinaceae; genus Picea; species Picea engelmannii. Next base: position 203,594 of record ML796094.1, read on the forward strand.
AAACAACACTCGGAGTTCCGCGATATACAAATTGACAGACGGACTCCATGGCTAGTGGGCTCAAGATTTCAATTGTTTACGAATGGTGATCCCTATCAACTATCTAACATTATCTAAAAAAATTGTTTCCAAATATTAAAATATTAATCTTAAATATTGATATTGTACAATTTAATTACATAAAATTATTAAAGGATGTTAAATCTCTTATTTTAAAAAAAAATGAAGTAAACAAAACAAAGTTTTTAAAAATTCTATCACCGCAAGTATAACAATGAAGAATTTGAATTTTAATGGCCTCTTGTTGATATGATAGCTCCATTGGACTTCATACAGTATATATTCATTTATTTCAAATTATTCCAGTAGATTAATTTTACCAAGTTCATCGATCAAGGAAAAGTGTTAAAACAAGCCACATACTATATTTGCATCACAGAGCTTATATTAAAGGGAAAATCATGTCCTATATAGTATTTAATACCATAGAAAAAATTGTGAATATCCTGAATGTATTATTAATTTTCTAGAATGAAGCATACAACCAAGAGCCAAGAAAACTTCAAACAGGCCACAAGCAAGATCCCACAAGGTTCCATAGAGAAGCACACATCGACCTTTGCATCAAACAATTTGATATATAAATAAAACACGTCATGGTCTTGGTTTTCTCTTACATTTGGTATATGTTCCCACGAGAAAATAATCGGGGCCATGGGATATGAACAAAAGTCTTCCAAACAGAAGACAACACAAAACCAGTGGAGCGTCGCCACTCCGTGCTAGCTATAACCAGATCTCAAAATGGGGAACAAGAAAGTTGTCGATTACCATTTTACCATTAAGCAAGATCACTATGGAAATTTTATTCTGATAGTGCCATGGTCTATCACTACTAGTTTTAACCATGTCAAACTTCCAATATTATTGTAAATTTTTTATGATTATGCCCAGATGAGAAAGCTACCTCGATCGTTCAAAGAACATGCTTGAGTTATTTACAATTGGATACTATTTATGGGGTTTTTTGTCATGCTTCCCATTTCTATACCTAACAATCTTATGCACATGCAATCTCTATAGTGAGATCTAAAAATCTCAAGCTAATGTTTCAATCCATGGCGATTCCTTTTTTTTTCAATTAGGGCATCGAGAAAATGAAAATATCATACCATAAATGTATAGTTGGAGACAATTTTTTATTTTATTCGGGCACCCAAAAGAAAATTGCAGAAATCCTATCATGGCTAAATAGTTGAAAAACAATTGTCCAACTTGGGCACCCAAAAAACGTGCAAGCTCCTCCATCAAAGCCACAACCAACCACCATGTTTTTTTTTTATTTGCACACCGAAACAAATATGAAAAATCCTCACTGGGAGATGCAAGAAAACATCAAAATAACAACATCGATTGCATTTGTATTTATATTCTCAAGTACTTAAGTCCAACAAACATTCATTTGGGTATTGATGAAATATTGCAGAGACAGAAAGAAAAATTCTTACTAGGAGATGCCAGAAAACTTCAAAATAGCAACATCGATTGCATTTGTAATTAGATTGTCAAGTACTCGATTTTGATGACCATTCATCTGGGTGATGAAGAAATATTATAGAGACACATGAGATATTTTCATTTCTTTCCAAAGCTTGATATGATTTTTTTTCTTGTTTTTTATTTATTTTTCTTCAACCGATATGCAATATTGCATTATCCTCATTTAAGGTAAATTTGTTGTGTATTCGAAAGTTGTGCAACATATAGACTCTGCTTTCCTTTTTATGTAGGTATGATTCATACGAAAATTTTGCTAACCCAGGAAGCACATATTGTAACAAAGGATACCTAATTGTACAATGCACGGTTGTGTTGCCCACGGTTCAGATGGTAGCATTGAGGCAATGTCCATATATGTATTGAAAGTTTTTACTGCATTGCAAACAATCAATCATATCATCACTTATCAAAGTGGAAGTAGAAGAAGGAGAGTTGCATTTCACACATACAGGCTTAAAGGGGGTCGAGTATGCATTCCCTGCAACCAAAACACCTTCAACTTGGAAACGTGAGAATAGAAATTAATACACTGAACAATATCATATACAATTGCACCCCCCCCTAAAACAAAAAAAAAAAACCTAGAAATTTGGTGAAGGCTATTTGTATGAGAAAAGTGAGGATGAATCTGTAGATGTATACGCACAACAATTGTAGATCTAGTTAGTTTCTTTAGATCCTATACTATGTCTACTCGCAAATCTGTTACAAATGTTTCTTGGGTTGTGCGAAATATTCTTTCTCTAACATCCCTTTTATTTGTTATATTTTTTAAGAGAATAAGTGGAAATATTCCTTTATGCAATTGTTGTTCCATTGACGAAAAAAAATTTGAATAGGTATCGAAAAATTGCAGCAGCAACATGGAACAATGCAATATTTGTGTAACTTAACTGAGATACATGCACATGTGAAAGTAAAGGACAAAATTGGATATGGAGAACGATACCATTTCCTTTTCGTTGTCTCACTCTCCATATTTTATATGGAGAATGTGTTGTGAGGAAAGATTTCTCACCAGTGTGACAATTGCGCCAATGGTTCCGATTGGGTAAATGTCATTTCTCTATGCAAGTTGGATGATAGTTGCGTCCAGGACGAAATGGCATTCTCAACAAATAGCGGGAATTTTTTCCACAATAATTGCTTTGTTGAGAGAAATAATCCAATCACAATCACCACGGTCATATATTGTTTTGGGAAATATATTAAAATTTGTAATGGATATCCCATTACCCAACAATATCTTTTCTGGATGTTTCTGGACAAGTTGTGTAGGAATAGTCAGTGTGACTGTCATCATGGCCTCCTTGTCTGTCATGTCAACACACATAATGGATCTAGTTTTGTTTTCCTTGTCCAAGTAGGTGCTATAGATGACCATTATGTCCCCGATGAACACTTGTCTAGTTCGATGGTTGTTCAAGCCCTCTATTGATAGTACTTTGGGTGTTACAAGTTTAGACCTGGTGACAATTTTTGAATAGGAAAAGTAAAGTGAATGGCAGTGTCCATTATTTTTTTGTTTTATTTTTTTCCTGGCACAAATTTACAAGTAGACGCACAACTTGGATGAACTATGGAGCCAGAGTTTGCAACCACACCTCTTAGTCTACGGAACCTGCGCTATGTTCGACGTCTTGCTTGTACTTGTTGATACTTCTTGTGAACTGTAAAGCATGTATTGTATATTCACCATGCCATAGATGAATAAATAGCTGAGGATATTTGTTTGGTAAACATACTAGGAACATAATGTATGCATTTTTACCTTTAGCCTTATCGGTTTGTTGATGTCTGGGATGATTGATTGCTCATGTCCATGTCACTAGTCCAACTTTTTTGGATGCAAGAATGTGTAGATGAACATCAGAAGGACTAAACAATCATATGCATTGTATATTGTCCATAATAGTTTTTAATGTCACATGCAGGGTGGAAGGAGATGGAATACGAAATAGGGTGTCAAGGGATACTCAGGAAACATGAGGACCCGAGGGTCAAAATGTATGCCTCAGATGTTTTGACTGAAAAAATGTGTAACAGTAAATAGGGCGTGATGGCGGGGCATGACGACTAATATGTATATCATGGAACCTCAAAAGCCAGGGGCATAATATTGAACTTGCTATCCCGACACCTGCAATCAACAAAGTGGGTAAGTATGGAATAAGGTATAAGCGTGACCAAAATGTGAACTCGTGAGTCCACTAACCCACGCACCAAGGCATTTTCAGAAATATGACTAAGAAGCAATTAGAAAGCAAAAGGGATAATAGAAAATGGAAAAGTATAAATGGGGAGGGCACAAAGGTCCATTGCTGCCAAATCATCATTTTCTATTCTAATATTATATGCCCCCATGTGCTTTGTATATTTAATTTACTAACACATTTGGTATACATTTTCTAAGATTGTACGACATAACCCTCTGCTCTTGCATAGACGAAATCATCTTTCTTTCCAACCAACCTATTTCTTCCAAGGTAGCAACGCCGAATAAACAATGGACATGAAGGCAAGTTAGTATGAAGAAAGACATGTTAAAGAAAGAAAAACAGTTCTATTTATTTCAATGTAACAACAAACAAAATACGATTCACATGAGAATAAGAAAAAAGATATGTAGTATATACATACAACAAAAAAAGGTGCAAAGTAATAGAAAAAGCACAACAAATACACAGACAATAAATGAAATACTCAACACTAGAATATGAAATAAGAGTACAAGTATGCACCTCTGTAACTCCTCGTCTACATTCTCGCCAAAGAGTCCATCGTCATCTCTATCCATTCTATTTGTTTAAATGTAGAAATGCAGGAAAAATACAATGGACATGAAGGAATTTAGTATGCAGGAAGACATGTAATGAAGATAAGTTATTATGTAGGAAGGTACACAATATCTACATACAATAAACTAGGTGAACACATATACAGACAATAAATGAAATACAAAACAATGGAATATGAAATAACAGTACAAGCATGTACCTTTGTTTCTCCTCTTCCACCGCTGTAGTCAAGACTTCGTCGTTCTGTCCAGCTATTATGTTTGTTTGAATGTGAGAATGCACAAAATACAATGAACATGAATGGAAGATGGTATGCACCAGAGAATAAGTAATATGTACATACAATAAATGAGAATCAACGAATAGAATAAAAGATAGGCATAAACATAAATCTTTTCTTTTCTCCATCCATGGTTGTAGATATATAAAGTTTTTCCCTGCCCAAAATATATTACAAGCCACAAAATATTAAGAAATCGCATGGCCATAGCTAAACAATTTTGGTTTTCCATGGCAAAGTATCCAGATATGCTTCGAGACATGGAAATATAATTTTGCAGTATCTTTGTTGTACATATCATATCTCAAGTACAAGACAATTGTATCGTGTTCACCCCAGTTTGTGTAGAGGATAAAGAACATGTATTTTGATATGGGAACATTCCACCATACATGGTTTATAAGTGCATCTTGCACATGTTTTATTTTAATAAAAAACAATAGATATTGCAATTGCACATATAGTTCTCCAATTATTTTTTATGCCACTATTTTATATCATGTCAACACTAAAGTATCAACAAAATTTTACAGCAGAACAGATCTCGACCTCGCCAGACACGGAAAATAACACAACCGCATGTCCACTCGTGGGTGTAGGGTCTGAACACCGTAAAGCACCCATAATAATAATAATAATAATAATAATAATAATAATAAACAAGTCCAACTGTCGGGGTAGGACCCCAACCTTGCAAAGCCGAAGTAAAAAAAAGAAAACAACAAGCACCAAACCAATGAGAAAGCATGAACATGACTAACTGCAGCCCTAGGGCCCCAAAATCGTAAACTTGAGGTAGACAAAAACAACCAACAACCAACAACCGATGAACCAACGAACAAACAACAACCATCGAACTAGTAAACAACATATGTATCTCCAACGATTATGAAACTGTAGCCAAAGCACAGAAGGAACCAAAAACATATGATGAGAATGCTAGTAGAAATAAGCAAACATTCTTACTTTCAAACTGCAAATACTGAGCAATAGAGAAGGAATATAAAATGAAATTATGGCATGGAAACTTACTCTGAAATTATGAAAGGTAGAAGCATAGGTCGAATTGTGAACCAAACAACAACAACAAGCAGCAATCGACGAACCATCAAAGAAGAAACACCCACCAAACCAGTAAACAATGTATGTAGCTTCAACGATGACAAAATTCCATTCTAATCCAAGAAGAAGTATGAAACATACAATGACTATTCAACTAGCGGTGGACAACAATATTTTCCAAATTCACTGCAGCATTGTATGGAAAATTTCGAGGTAAAATGTATTCCGATAATCCTATTTAGATAAACATTTAAGGTTGTTAGGTTTTCTAAGGGCCTCGTGGTATGCAAACATTTAAGTTGTCAGCCTGTTTGAGGACATCACATCATGTAAACATTTAAGATGTCAGGCCTATTCAAGCACCTCCAAAAAAAGTGTCAACGATATAAACCTTCGACATGCAAACATTTTAATACAAATATAAAGGAGTAATAATAATAATAGAACAAATAGACCTCCATCGGAAGAATACGGAATGGAGGTTAGAGGAGGAAACCCTAGCTCTCTGCAATGCTTCCCCTACACTCCTGCCACATGACCCAAACTCTCTACCACAGTACCTCACATCTGCTATGATCTAGAACAGGCAGACCCTAAGATTGATCAGTCATAATGAGTCCGAGGGAGGGGTGGCAGCCCCCCTCGTACAACAAGGTAACCGCCAATGATAGAGCGGGCACAAGAGTGAAGTGTCCCTCCTTCAGGCTGCTCCCACAACTATGAGACCAACTCCTATCCAGAGAACAAGGGCTATGGAAAGAAATGGATGTGGATGCAGGTACATCCCATCCAAAAGCACCTCAAAGCTGGGAGAAGGGAAAATGCATCCCGCAATCCGAGAAACCCACAAGGTATCTCATTAGCTCAACAAGGGTGGGAAAACACACTCAGTTCATGCACGAGCATGCTCTCATAGGAAAGTTTCTGGGATTATGGCCATCTGAACGTGACCTAACCCGCTGGATCAAGCACTGGTGGAACCCTAAAGTAGATTATGAAATCCAGCTAAGCTCCAAAGGCTTTTTCACAATCATCCTATACAACCTGGAGGATAAGGAAATTTTTTTTGAAAATGGACCATACTTTTACAACTCAACCAGGATTTTCCTACGCTTCTGGACGAACAGATTCATCCCAGACAAGGAATATGTTACAATGGCTCCAGTCTGGATCCAACATTACTCTCTACCCTAGGAGGTTTGGCTGGAGGAAATCCTCATGGGAATAGGAAACACCGTAGGGCATTATGTCAAAGCTTTGGAGGCCACAAGGAAAAGAAAATACACTTCATATGCATGAATCTGTGTATACATGGAAATCTGCAAATATCTTCTAGGATCTGTCATTCTGGAATATCAAGATGAATACTGGCAACAAACGTTGGACTATGAACACATTCCTTTCTGCTGCCAGAAGTGTCATGAACATGGCCACCTTTTTAGGGATTGTCCACTAAATATCCAAGCAACCAAATCCAGGGAGGCCAAGCAGAAAGACAGATTCACTATGGTCACAAGAAGGAATAAAAACCCTCCAAATAAACATCAATGGGATCCCAAACCCACTATCCTGACCAAAAACTTGTATGATATCCTAAACCAGCTATCGGAAGATGAATAAATACAAGATCTGCACACAGAAAAACAACAGCAAAAAGGAAAGAACCAAGATACACCCTCATCGATCCAAACCAGCGAGGCCAGACCAGAAGAACACGGCCCCTTGGACACATACATCCAAGTGCAGTTGAAAGACCATGACCTAGCAGACATAGATATGGAAAAACCGGAGGAAGCCCTAAACCAAAAAGATCTGCAAGCCTTCCTCGAAGAGAAAATCCACAAAGTCCATAAATCTTTTTTGGACTCCATGGTAGGATCCACATCTGGGCTAGCAATAGCCACAGATCTAAGATCAGACTTAAAGAGAATACCATGATAAAACAAAAGAAGAGGACGAAATTCAGCCCATCAGCTTATCAAAGAGGTAGGAAATCTCATGCTCAATTCTGGGCAGATCCAAAAGCTCTCGGAGGGATACCTCCACCCAACCCAAAAAACTTTATGATGAAAATAATCACCTGGAACATAAGGGGACTTAATGGTAGATTCAAACAAAGGATCCTACGAGACTCGATCTAAGCAGAAAAACCAGACAACATGCTACTACAGGAGACAAAATGTGCAGGATTGGAAGCAAAAATTATATCCAAAGAAGCTGGTGTAGATGTGAATCCATACACATCAATTCCACCGGAGCATCAAGAGGATTAGCCATCTTATGGAACCCCAATAAAGTCACCCTAAGCGAACCCTTCTCTACCTTGGGCACGCTTACCTCCCACTTCATGATCACAGGATCAACTCAGGAAGGCTACATTACAAATGTTTACAGACCTCAGAGTCAGTAGGACAAGGACAGTCTCATGAAGTGAATAGATCTTGTCAAAACCCTATTGCGCACACCCAACTGGATCTTAGGCGGCGAATTCAACATGATCCTGATGCTGGAGGAGAAAAAAGGTGGAAGTAAGTGACTAGAACCTAACAGTGGTAAGTTCAAAACCCTCATTGACTCTTTAAATCTAATAGACATAGAAAACCACAATGGAACTTTCACATGGTCCAACCGCAGATTGGGGCACCATCAGGTGGCCTACCGTCTGTATCAATTCCTCATAGCGGAGGAACTACTAGAACGAGATCCGAGCATGGAGAGACTCATTCTTACAAGGGTAGGGTCAGACCATTGGTCGGTCACCTTCTTCCTAGAAACAGGAACCATGCCACAACACAAACCCTTTCGATTTCAGAAATTCTGGCTATCACACCCTGACTCCCATCATCTCGCAAAGTATTGGTGGGCCCAAGTGGAAATAGACCATGGCACCTGCATGTACAAGTTCCAACAACATATTAAAAACTTCAAAAACTCGCTAAAGCTATGGAACAAGCAAACTTTTGGAAACATATTTCAAAACATGCAGGCTATCGAAAATAGTCTAGCAGAACTACAGGAAATCTTCATTTCAGGGACTAGAACAACAAACCTAATGAAGGAGGAAGCAGAGCTCTAAGCAAGTTTAGAGGAAAGGAGAAAGAAAGAGAAAATACTATGGTGACAGAAATCCAAAGTCCAGTGGCTCAAAGAGGGCAAGAGGAGCACAAAATTCTTTCACAGAGCCATGATGCACCGTCACTACATCAATCGAATAACGCATCTGGAAGATTCCCAAGGAAACCCAATCAGGGAACACAACCAAATTGTTGAAGAGATAAACACCTACTACAAACATCTCCTTATGAAAACCAACAAGGATAGAACAACAACAATTCAGAGGATAATAGGGCACATACCCTCCCTTGTGACTCTAGAACAGAATGAAGCACTAATGAGACCCATTACTCAGGAAGAAGTGGATTAGGAAGTTAAAGCAATGCCACCAGGCAAGGCACCTGGCCTAGACGGTTTCACCACCGAATTCTTCCACAATTGCTAGGATCTAATCAAGGAAGAGGTGAGGCAAGTCATGGAGGAATCGCGATCCTTCGACCACATTTTAACAACCCTCAATGCAACTTTCCTCACTCTAATTCCAAAGGAGGAGAGGGTAATCCATCCCAAGCAATATAGACCAATCACACTCTACAATGTCATATACAAAATCATTACAAAGGTGATTTCTACACGCCTTAAACCAATCCTTCCCTTCATCATCTCTAAGGAACAATCAGGCTATGTAGAGGGAAGACAAATCATGCACATCGTCATTCTGGCTCATGAGGTAATCCACTCTCTCAATATGACTAAAACCCCAGGTATGCCTATCAAACTTGATCTTTCAAAAGATTTTGATAGAGTCATCTGGTAGTACCTTCGCTTTATGCTCGAAGCCTTTGGCTTTGACCATCATTGGGTCAACTGGATCATGAAACTAACCTCGTCAGCCTTTTTTTCCATCCTGGTAAATGGGGTTTCCTCCCAGCCCTTCACTCCCTCCAGGGGCATAAGACAAGAGGACCCTCTTTCGCCCTTCCTCTTCATCCTCTTGGTGAAAGGTCTAGGGTGGTACATCAAGACAACTATACTGGAAGGCACCCTTAAAGGCCTACCCTTGCATAATATTCAGCCAACACCCTCGCATAGCTAATTCGTTGATGACACCCTCCTATTGAATACCCCCACTGCACGAGAAGCCCTCAAACTCACCTCCATTCTCTCTGACTTTGTAGAAGCTTCAGGCATGGCCCTCAACCTCGAAAAATCCAAACTCTACTTTTTCAACACTCTGATAGGGGTCCAGAACCACATCTCATGACTACTGGGCATACCCAAGAGCTCCCTTCTTTCCAACTATTTTGGCATCACCCTCACAGGAGCTTCAACACGATCCATTTCCTGGGATAGATTGCTTCTCTCCATCTCCAATAGGCTTAACAACTGGACCTTTAGGCCTCTCAACATTGCAGCAGGGCTGGTGCTTCTAAAGTCAGTTCTACAAGCCCTTCCTACCTGCCTTTTCACAGCTTTGGTAGTGCCTAAATAGGTCATTAAGGCCATCTGAAACCTCTAGAGAAAATTATTATGGCATGGGCACCAACTGAACAAGAAATGGGCATTAATAGGATGGGACAAGCTCTGCAAGCCTAAAGAGTGTGGGGGGACTGGGTCTACAGGACCCAAGGAAACTAAACCAAATCATGGGAGCTAAAATGTGGTGGAGATGGCTAAAGGCCCCCACAACGCTCTGGGCACAAATTTGGAAACAAAAGTATGATCCAAACACAAGTGTAGAAAAACTTATCTGTCACAAAAACCAGATTCAGGGATCCAACATCTGGAACACAGCGTGGAAAAACAAAGAGATGGTTCAAAAACATGGCTTCTGGGAGATCCGAAATGGAGAAAGTGCACTTTTCTGGTAGGACTCAGGGAAAGAACAAAATCCTCTAGTTCAAATATAGGAGCTAAGCCCCCTCAAGAAACTATTTCGCATGGATGCCCCTCAGTATGTAAAGGAATTTTGGCAATCGGGAAACAACCCTCTACCTTGGCGACAATGGAAGACTTCCACCCAGGAGCTACAGATCCTAGAGAACTTGGACCTTCACACTTGGCAGTACTATGCTAGCCACAGGAAAATCCCCAAGCGAGAAGGCTTGGACACTCTTAGATGGGGGCACTCCACTACCAGAAACTTTTTAGTCAAAGAAGCCTACTATCTACAAGGTAATTACGAGAGCCATGACAAGGATAATATCTGGAACAAGTTATGAAGCCCCTTCCTCTGGCCAAAGGTGTCAACCTTTCTTTGGCTCACCGTCCACAACTGTATCCTCACTTGGGATAATATTTGGAAAAGAGGCTTCATTGGACCATCAATTTTCCCCTTATGCCAACAACAAGAGGAAACTCTGGAGCATCTCTTCAACAGATGTCCTTTCAGCCAGTGGGTATGGGACCAAGGGTCTCAAGAAATGCGCAAGATGAATCAGAACAGGATCAGTATTAGAGATACAATAGAAAATTGGGACCTGGTATCTTTTAAAAATGCCATTCTTGCCCTCATTTGGCTCCTACTCCTAGGATTCACTCTCTGGAAAATCTGGAAGGAACGGAATAAAATAATCTTCCACTCCAAGGCATCCACTCCAGAACTTGTATAGGTACAAATAAGCAATATCATCTATAAAATAATCCAAAGTAAAACATGGAAGTAGGAGGATACTAAATGTGATCTGGAGGAGCAGTGCATTCTCTAGCATTGGCATCTTAGCCTGAATAATCAGCCTGCGGTAAATCCAAGCAATCCATGAAAAAGTAGCCCAACTACGTGGTCCCCGCTTCTAGCAGGTTTCACAAAAATCAATTTTGATGGGGCTTTCTAAAGGAAATCTGGGACCAACCGGATTTGGAGCTACCCTCTGAAACTCATATGGCCAAATTCTCTACCTCGTAGCAGGTTTTATTGGAGAAAACACAAACAATGTCACAGAACTGATGGGCCTCCTCTGGGGCACACAAGCAGCCATTGACAACCACCTCCACAATATCATTTTGGAAAGGGACTCTCAAATCATCATCTGGCTAATTACTAAGATCCTCCATGGGGAACATCTAGGGAAAATCTCACCCAACTGGAGATTATCGGGACTATCAGAAGATTTTGGAGCCTTACTTAGGCCCAATCTCAGTATCATACCCTCCCATGTAAAAAGAGATGTGAATAGTATAGCGGATTGCCTAGCAAATGAAGGGGTAACAACGGAGAGGGAAAGCATCTACCGTGATCCTCACATCTCGGAAGCCACAAAACTATCCACTTGTTGTCAATGCCTTGCAAACAAATATTACCCAGCCCTGGATGGGGTGCCACCTAGCACAGAGTGGCCACATGGTACAACGCTGGGCCAGGCCTTAGAAATAGGCCACCGCCCCCCATCCCCTCGCCATTAAGGATGGGGCCAATATGGTTCAGCCAGGTTGATGAGCTAAGACTTCTTGCGCGCGTGATGGGAACGAAACCATAGAGCACTCAGTAAACTTCCTTAATGGTGGGTCTGGTCACTTTAGTCTTCATGAATTTACTCGATTTCGGTGAGGGAGAGGCTCATTTGGAGCTGAAGCTATAACCTTGGTGCATCTTTGAGATCTAGTGCGACTAGAATGGTATAACTATTGCCAGAGCCACTGCTTGGCACCTCCAAAAGCCAAGGGAATGAGGCAAGCCCCACAAGGGGGCTACCTGGTATTCTTAGGTCGCGTGCAGAAAGAGACAACAAAACTTCGAGTGGGCACTGTCCATGGCAAGGATGCAGCTTGTCCGAAATCATAGAAGACCTGAGTCGCCTCCCATGGCCTATATTGAAGATATTATCCTGGACAAACCCACTCAAGTCCCCCCAACACACCTTCTCTTCACAGTCCCAGACAATTGGAACCCGCCAACATGTTTTCCTGGGGAAACTATCCAGCGTGTCGTCAAGGAACATCACAGCTCCAACAAAGGAGAAGTCCAATTGGATGATTTCCCACCCTGCTATATCATAGAAGATATTCTGGTGGAAATGGATGTAGAAATGACCATGGGAGCAGTCAAGATCCCTCCAACAGAAGCCCTGGAACGAAAAGATGCAGCCAAGGCGAAGGCAATTGGTATGGAAGGTGAGGTGTTAGAGGCTAGTCTGGATAAGGAGGGTGGCATCGCTCCTATGCCACGTCCTATGTCTGTCATGTAGGAGGAAGGGCGTGGCCACCTACCACTCCTCCACTCGGACCACCTGAAGTTAATATTTGAACTACGGAGCTTGGTAGAGGACCTAATCTACCGAACCAATCTAGTAAGCCAACGATTAGACCTGCTCTACGAGGCCTACTCCAATATACCGCTAGGAAAGTGTTAAAATTTCAGACCCCAACCCAGTTTCAGTCTCACTGATTTTTTAGCCAATGTTAAATGCCCAAACCTAGTGTTATATCAACAATTAAATACACAACAGAAAATTAACTTCAGAATTGAAACATGAGGATTTTGAACATCGTTTTAAGTGCAGAAATAAAATATCAGCAGTATGCAAAACTTAGAAAATTATAGACACATGAATTTCCGGTCTACCTTTGAACCTGGAAAAACCCACAAGGGGAAAACCAGTGAGAGAGGGAGATTTTTATTATTTAGGAGCTTCATATAATTCTTTTATAGCATATTCATCTTCAAAATTTAAATGACAAACTTATCTCGACAACCGTGCCAATTCTTCACATAGGAAAATGAGCCAACTCCTCAAAATTCTTCACAGAATTTTCTGTGATAAATTATAGGTATTCTCCTCGATTTTAGTGCCTCCAAACTACTGTACAACCACCTTGAAATTTGTGCCAACTACCTCAGCCCAAAAATAGAGCAATAAATGTTGTACGATCACCTTGGGAAACGTGCCAAAACTCCCAGAAAACAACACAGATCTTTCTGCTCGAAATCTGTGCCAAAAGGATAGTTGTACTAACCGTAAGTACTGTACAGAATACATACAGTACAGACTGTACTTTTTTTTCTTGAAATTCCTGCTCTTTTTCCTACTGTACAAAATTCGAAATCTATACAGTACGACCTTTTCTGCTGGACTGTACTTTGCCTCGATTTTTGTGACTACTCCTCTTACTGTACGACCTACTCAATTCATATAGTATGGTCTACCTTCAATGTTGTCCTTTCTACCTCAATTTCTGTGCTAGTTTTCTACCTTGGGATGCATTCTCTAGCTCTCAGAAATAGCTGCCCTCTTGCTGCTCGAAAACTCTCTCTCTCTTGCTCTCTCAAAATGATCCAACTACCCAAGAATGGGTGCACCCCCTTGCCCTAATCAACCTCATGGGGGAAGGTGAGGGGTTTTCTAATCTAATGGTTGAGATTAGATTAGATGAGTGGATGAGATTTGGTGTCTCTTCACTCACCCTCACTTTAGTCATAAAGTTATCTTTTAATTTGCATCTCACAAATTAATTTGACTAAGACCCACATTAGGCACTTTCTCCCCCTTAGGTGCCTAGGGAAGAGAAACACTTGCCTTGGTCCTTTATTTAATTAAAAAATTTAACACTCCCTCATACCGAGGAAAGTGTTACTCACCACTCCAAGCTTGTCCCTGAAAAATACAAACTTGCCCCTGTCCAATGCCTTGGTGAGTATGTTTGCAACCTGCTCCTCTGTAGATATGCACTGTAGCTCCACAACTCCTCTCTGAACATAATCATGGATGAAGTGATACTAAATCTCGATATGCTTAGACCGATCATGAAAAAATGGATTCTCCGAGAGTTTGATGCAACTCTAATTATCACAGTAAATCACGGTAGGCCTCAACTTCACACCGAACAATCCCACCATCATCTTGCAAAGCCAAAGGGCCTCACAACTGGCTTAACTAGTTGCCATATACTCAGCCTCTACTAAACTCAAATCCACTGACTTCTGCTTCCCACTGAACGAAGACACAATTGTTGATCCCAATCTGAAGTAGCACCCTGAAGTGATTTTCCTGTCACTGACACATCCTGTCCAATCCAAGTCTGTATAGCCAACCAGACGAATTCCATCTCCTCTATGATAGTCCAAACCATAATCTACCATACCACAAAGATACCTGAGCACATGTTTTGTTGCCACCCAATGCACTCTCCTAGGCTCCACCATGAACTAACTTAGAGTGTTGACAGCAAAACAATATTTGGCCTAGTATTGACCAAATACATCAATGACCCGATCAAATGATGATACAAGGCGGGATCCACCAACTGTGACTCAGAAGCATGAAGATTCTTCCAGTTGGTAATCATGGGAGTGGTCATGGGCCTGCTATCTCCCATCTGAAATCTGCTTAGAATGTCACATACACACTTCCCCTGTTCAGGAAGATGTGTCTAGGCTCCTTTCAAACCTCCAATCCAAAAAAGTAATGCATCAGTCCAATGCCTATCATCTCGAACTCTGAAGCAAGGATCTCCTTGAAACTGCGGATGAGCCTCTCTACACCTGTAATGAAAAGATCATCCACATATAGAATAAGAATGAGAGGATCCTCTCCAACCACAATGAAGTATAGGTTGGGATCTGCCTCACTCTTCTCAAAACCCAACTGCTGCAAATAGGCATATATCCTCGAATACCAAGCTCTAGGAGCTTGTTTAAGCCCATACAATGTCTTCTTCAGTCTACACACATGAGACTCTCTCCCATGCACCTCAAAACCCAATTTTTTCTCAATATACACCTCCTCCTCAATAAGACCATTCATAAATGCGGTCTTCACATCCATTTGGTGGATCTTCCAACCCATCTTTGCTGCAATGGAGATCATTGCCCTGATCAAAGTGTATCTAGAAACCGATGCAAAGGTCTCATCATAGTCAACTACCTCAACCTGTGAAAACCTCCGAGCCACAAAATGAGCTTTGTACTTCTCAATGCTGCCATCTGCAACATGCTTTAGCTTGTAGAGCCACCTAGAAGTCACCACTGACTTCCCCTCAGGTCTAGGAACAACTTCCCAAACATCATTCTTTATGATGGAATTGTACTCTTCCATCATGTAATCTCTCCATACTTGTCTACTAGTGGCCTCCTCAAAAGTGGAAGGCTCCGACTCTCGAATACTGCTCACCATCACGATGTAGCTGCAAAACCTCTCGGGAGGTTTACTCTCCCTCACTGCCTGCCCGGGATTCCCCACTGAACCCTGTGCCTCCCTCAAAGTGTCCTGAAGCCACTTGGGATTCCTCCTCTCTGAAGTAGTGTCATGTGGAGGGGACTCTCCCTACTCAACCCCATCTCTTGAAGACAATGATCCTGTAGTAGACTCTAAAGTACCTGATTATGAAACCTATGGACCAGTAGCCTGTGAACCTGAACTTTGTGGCCCTGTCACCTGTGAACTTGTCATCACCGAAGCTGGTGGCCCCGAAATCTGTGTCACTGTAGTCTGTTGTAGGCTCACCTGAATCTGGGATGAAGATTGCTCACCTCTTTGTCCCTCTAGACTTCCTAAAGGCTCTGTCCTCTTCAAATCTGACATCCCTCCTCAAGACAGTCTTCCTCAAGGAAGGAAGGTATATATGGAAAGCCTTTGAATTCTCACTGTACCCAACAAAGATCCCTCTCTCTGCCATGGGATCCAACTTTGTCCTCTTCTTAGAAGGGACATATGAATAAGTGATGCACCCAAAAATCCGAAAGTGCCCACCTTAGGCTTCTTCCCAGAGAAAGCCTCCTCAGGAGTCATGCTCCCCATAGCCCTGTGAGGACTCATGTTCTGCAGATAAACTATAGTGTAGCATGCCTTAGCCCATAGAAATAGTGGCAGCCCCTGATCATGTAGCATGGCTCTCACAGCCCCAACAATGGCCTTGTTCTTCCTCTCTGCAACCCCATTCTACTGCGGGTTGTAAGGAACAATCAACTCCCTCCTAATTCCCTCTCCTGCACAAAAGTCCATGAACTCCTTGGAGGTATACTCACCCCCATTGTTCGAGCTCAGGACTCTGATTTTCTTCCCTGCCTTGTTCTCCACAAGAGCTTTGAACTCTTGGAATCGACTGAAGACCTGTCCTTTGGTCTTCATGAAGAAAATCCAGGATTTCCGAGAGAAGTCATCAATGAATACAACATAGTATAGGGAACCATTCAATGATGCCGAAGACATTAGGCCACATACATCTGAATGTATAAGATCAAGTATCCTTACTGCTCTACTGTCACTGCTCGGAAAATCAGTCTTGGTGTACTTTCCCAAAGCACACCCCTTGCACAACTCATGGTGCTCTGAACTAAAATATGGAACTCCCGTCACCATCTCCCTCAGAACTCTCAAATCCCCATGGTGCAAATGTGCCATCCTCCTGTGCCATATCTCACATAGGTCATTGCTGCTACTGGTAGAATGAATCAATGCTCTTAGTGGCTGGAACAAGAACTTGTACAACCTCTCATGTCTAGTACCAATCACTTTGGCCGAAGTGATGCTAGACCCTCTGGGGAAAAGAAGCACCTTCCCATCACAGAACAAGATCTCATAGCCCTTCTCCTCGACAGTAGAAATTGACACTAAGTTCTTCTTCAAGCTCGAAACATATAGAACCTCTGTCAAATTCATGGGAGGCAAAGACTCCCTCCGAAATGATACGGGCCCACAACCAGCCACCTTGACCTCTCGGTCATCTCCAAGCACTACCTTTTCATATCCACACTGAGTAAGATCTGTCAAGTGCTCATGAGCTACTGTCATATGGTGAGAGGAAACACTATCAATATACCAAGCATTTGTAGTAGTGGTCCTTGAGGATAAACATGAAATTAAGGAAAATTCCTTGTCAAACTTGGTGGAAAACTCTTCAACCTTTGCTGAAGATGTTGTTTGTTTCTTCTTCTTGTTCAGACACTGTCCTGCATAGTGCCCAAACTTATGGCATGCAAAGCACTTGACTTTGCTCATGTCTTTCTTCCCTTCACCCTTGGGCTTCTGTCCTTCCTTTCGACCCTTTCTGAACTTCTTCTTGCTAGTGGTAGAAAGAGACACATTCTCCTCCTCATGACCTGTAGATGAACTGCCATGTACATAACCTCTCTAGTTCTCCTCCTGAACAAAGTCATCCCAAAGACGTTCCCAACCGGGAAGCTTCTCCCTAGCAACAATGCCCTCCACAAAAAAAACCCATTGTTTGGAAACACCATTCAATGTTGTTCTCACAAGATCACTGTCAGCTGTGGCTTCCCCCACGACTCCAATTTCATCCCTCACCTGTGTCAATCTAGTAAGGTATGTGATCACATTTTCAGCCTTGGTCATTTTTATGCTTTTTAGTTTTTCCCTCAAAACCATCTTCCGGTTCTCATTTGTACTCTGGTACAATTTAGTCAAAGACTCCTACATCTCATAGGCATGTGTCTTCCCCATCAAATTAGGAATCAAATGATCCTTGATGGCATCAAGAATAAATCTCTTAGCCTTGATACTCTTCTTAGTATAGGCTGCAAGAAGAGTAGCATCAGTAGGTACCACAACAGGATGAGTAGTGGTTTCTCCACAATATCCCACAACTCGTTTTCTTGCAAAAGCAAGATCATCTTCTCCTTCCAAGCACCAAAATTTGTTACCCCATCAAGTCTGTCCTCAACTCTCAAACTAGTAGCCATTGACCCTCTTTCTACTGAAAATAACAAATTCAAAAATTTGCCCTGCGAAGTGACTGTTGTCCCAAGTTTCTGTCTACTGAAAACTCTGCTTCTCTTCAACTCATCTCTGATACCATGTTAAAATTTCAGACCCCAACCTAGTTTCAGCCTCACGGATTTTTTAGCCAATGTTAAATGCCCAAACCCAATTTTATATCAACAATTAAATACATAGCAGAAAATTAACTTCAGAACTGAAACATGAGGATTCTAAACATCATTTTAAGTGCAGAACTAAAATATCAGCAGTATGCAAAACTCAGAAAATTATAGACACATGAATTTTCGGTCTAACTTTGACCCTGGAAAAACCCACAAGGGGAAAACCAGTGAGAGAGGGAGATTTTTATTATTTAGGAGCTTTAGAGAATTCTGTTACAACATATTCATCTTCAGAAATTTAAATGACAAACTTATCTCGACAACCGTGCCAATTCTTCACCTAGGAAAATGAGCCAACTCCTCAAAATTCTTCCCAGAATTTTCTGCAATAAATTACAGGTCTGCTCCTCGATTTTGTGCCTCCAAACTGTTGTATGAACACCTTGAAATTTGTGCCAACTGCCTCAGCCCAAAAACATAGCAATAAATGTTGTATGGTCACCTTAGGAAACATGCCAAAACTCCCAGAAAACAACACAAATCTTTCTGCTCGAAATCTATGCCAAAAGGATAGTTGTACGGACCATACAAAATCCGTATAGTACAGACTGTACCTTCTGTCTTAAAATTCATGCCCTTTTTCCTGTTGTATGAAATTCAAAATCCATACAGTACGGTCTTTTCTGCTGGACTGTACTTTGCCTCGATTTCTATGCCTGATCCTCTTACTGTACGACCTGCTCAATCCATACAGTATGACCTTCCTTCAATGCTATCCTTGCTGCCTCGATTTCTGTGCTAGTTTGCTGCCTTGGGATGGGTGCCCTAGCTCTCAGAAATAGTT
>ML796094.1:232356-278375 GCA_009831015.1 Picea engelmannii
CTCGATTGGAGGTTTCCCCCTCGAAGAGGCTTGTGAACATTGCTATCTGAATCAAGTGCTATTTCTGTTGCTATTTCGTATATCATTTATGTGTATTGTGAACATTATGCTGGATATTTTACTGTTATTCTATTATTTCTAGAATTCCGTTCCTGTTCTGCATATTTTATATACATGGTATCTTGCATGCATCTTCATCCAGACAATGAAGGAACATCTATGGTCGTCACCTCTGCGCGTGTGCGGTCATCCACTCCAGTTTTCTTATTATGTTGCCTCTCCTCGGCAGGACCTGCATGTCTCCTCATTTCCTGTCGAGCAAACGTCTAGTTTGCAGTTCTCTCTAGCCTTCACCCTCCTCGTCTAGTTTCTCTCTACGCCTTCCTGCATTCTCTCTACCTTGTCCATGCCTCGACTTCACGAGAATACAAAGCGAGGCCCTGTCTGGTATCAAAATGAAACAATTATGGCCATCCGACCCCCTCATGTCCTTGCTCCTTCGCCCAACTCCTCGCCTTCCTCCTCCACCCAGTCCTCTCCAAGACAAAGCGACCTTCCATCGTTTTCCTTGCCTTGGGCTTGTCATGTGGAGTGGTTTGATCTCCATGGTAATTCTTTATGCTTTGCTCCTGGCCCAATCCAGGATTTGGCTTCCTTCTCATAGCCAGCCACGACCCACTCGACGAACTCACCTGAGCACTCTGTCCCCTTGTCACTTCCCTCCGTCCTGGCTCCTTTGGAAGAAACCCCAGCCCACCTGGAAGAGCCTCCGAGCTAGCAACATACATGCTCGGATTGTGCTTCATTTTCAATAATTCGTGACCTAGTGGCAATATTATATGAATTGGTGTTTGTGGTCAGAAAAGATGTGGACGACCTGCGCTTCCGGATATAACTTTTGGACAAGCGAGGGGAGAAAATTGCATCTATGCTCTCCAAACTGCTCGGCTCCGAACACTCTCTAGAATCGACCACCAGTACACTGGCAGCTTCAACGACGTTCTTTGCTCCTGTTATGCAGGCAACAATAGAGTATGACCCTGGAAAACACGACAGTTAGAATGCATGAGCATTGATATGTGCACATGTGTCAGTTTGCATGTCTTGTTTTGTCAATCATTTACATTTCTAGAAATATCCTCTTGGGCCGTATGGTGTGTCTAACACAGTGTTTCATTTTTGTGTGTCAAGAGTTAGTCGTTTTTTATTTTCTAGTTTGCTAGACAGGTCTGGATGAATCAGTTTCCCCACGAGACGATTCATTTCATGTTGTTTAATCTTTGGTGCTTTCAGTTTTAAGAAACAACCTGAATTGGTTTCCCTTCAAGGAAATTCAGCACAAACAGTTCCTTGACTTTTAATACACTATTGTAATTTCTAATCTTGGAAGGTAATATATAAACACTTACTTACAAAAAAACAATAATCCAAAATGATTTTCTTATCTTCAATTTCAATATTAATGAGACGTTTTGTCTTATAAGAATTTACTTTTATTAAAAACAACTTCAACAATCCAAAATGATTTTTGTACTCTCAATATATTGATAAGATGTTTTGTCTTATACGAGTGTAAAGTTTTGATATTGTTATTATTAATTATTAATAATGAYGCAATATATGTTTTTTTGCATGYGATATGACATCAACATGCACTTAACTTATTTGAGGAGCTTACTTGGGTTATTGAGAGGAGAGAATGTAGGTGTGATTTTTTTCTTTGGGATTCCAAGAAAGATTGTATGGTTAAATTAAGTGATGGAACAATCTAAAGTTGCAATTTCAACAAAGATTTTATAGCTAAATTAAGTGATGGAACAATCTAAAATTGCAATTTCAACAAATATTTAATGGTTAAATTAAGTGATTGTAAACTGGAAAAGGTCACACCCATTACTTTGAATTTACTCATAGAGACTTCATTAAAGGTAAGTCACAAGAGTTTGAATGATGGTAAATTATAACTAGTACATTAGAGGTATTCTATAAGACCCAACTTGAGGTGCCATTGGAAATGGCACGATGGAGGGCACACCGAGGATACTTGGAAAGTTGTATATCGAGTCCATATGGTTAGGTAGCCTTGGTGGTTGACTCATCATGAGACAGTTAGGATGATGTACTATCACATAGGCTAGGAGGACAAAGCACTCTGACATTCTGTATGGTTGAAGGTGCTTGATTTGGGTTCGGTCAAGACATGTCAGTTAGGTTTATTTTTAGTGATACAAGAATTTAATGTTCATGCTCAACTAGAAAGGTCATGGCAATGTTGCGCGGTGACTAATATTCTTGAGTGGTATGGGATGCTAAATAAAAAAAAAGTATATCCTTGTGACAAATTGTATCAGAGCCATGTTCAAATGTGGACACTCTAGAAGTATCTCTTCACCACCAACACCCCTTTCATCAAAGGAGCCAACGAGACAATGTTGACGAGGACGTTGAAAAATCAAGTGGAGGAGAATGTAAGGACCTGACTTGAGGTTCCAATGGAAATGACATGATGGAAGGTGTGTCATACATACTCAATAAGTTGCATGGTGAGTATATATTCTTCGGTAGCTTTGGTGACTGACTTGTGATGATTCATGAGATGGTTAGGATGATGTACTAGCATGTAGGCTAGGAGGACCAAGGATGTCTTGTCGAGCAGGAAAAATGAATGATGAAGTACCACATAATAGGCTTTGGAACAAGACAATGTGATATACCGTGTGTTATCTATGACAAGGAAACATTGTTAATAGGTGGATTGGAGATATGTGAATGCTTGATCAAGGAGTGCCATGATCTTCATTGACTATCACATGTTGGATTAGATGAAAGATATCATGGTCTCATGTTCGGTAGTCAATTTTTCAAGTATGCTTGGCTCGAAAGAGGTAATAGTAGGTTTCCTATGGTTGAGTGGTGATGACATGACATCATCTATGGTAAAGTGAGCACTCTGACATTTTGTACAATTGAAGGTGCCTTGGTTGGGTTCAATCAAGGCATGTCCGTTAGGTGTGTTCTAGGTGATACAATTAGTCGATGGTCATGCCCAACTAGCAAGGTCACATCGATGCCACACAGTGACTAGAATTATTGAGTGGTATGGGAAGCTCTAGTAGAACAAAAAGTCTATCCCTGTGACACATTCACACCTCTTTCAATKAGTATGGTTATAGCTATTTTGATKAAGGATGGTTGTATTGTTTGATGGGAACGRYATGGTCACAATGCTTGGGACGAGGYACTTGCAACCACATGCTTGAGTRAKCTTGTACCCATACAACTRAAGGTCATTTGCACTCACATAAATGAAGGGTYGCACCACTTGTCAAGAAGAGTAAYCTCACCTTCTTACCCAAAGGGTTACRTGTACAAAGRTTTAAATGAAGTAGCTTGCATCCCTTTGAATGAAGTAGTTGGTATACTTGTATTTTCCACCATAGATTTTTCAAGCATAGTATTAGATGTTATGAGGATAGAATTACATAATAGAGTAAAATTCTCATAATTGTTTCACAAGGAAATAATTATTTTGTCACAATATCATAATTATGAAATAAGAATTATTTCATAACTAAGTAAAAACTCATAATTGAAAAGAAAGTTCATTGTGAGTTGGGAAAAGATAATAATTGAGCATGGAACTGAGAAAAAATCTCATGATAGAGAAAAAGTTCATAATAGGTTGGAAAAAGCTCATAATTGAGCATGGAAATTGTGCATGACTCGTAATTTCTTATTTCACATGCCATCAAACCTATCTATGACTTTTAATTTCTTAGTTCACACATCATCAATCCTATCCATGCGTTGTATCGACCTAATTCACCTGTGAGGAATCTATCTCCAATCTCTTCTAAATTCTTATAAGAAGAGGACAAATAAAGGAGATGAGGGAGCTAGAGTTTGAGAGTGGTTACGCTGGTGAAATAGAGAAGGAAGCCCAAGTGGTCAAGGAGAGGCATCGAGAACCCAGAACTAGGAGCATCTCTTTCATGACTCAAGGGATGATTATATGCTTTTTGTATTTCTCTTTATTCATATTAATATAGATCTATGTGTTTTCCAGTTCCATATTGTTGTATTCAGTTGTAGCGATAGAGCTGGGCTCTCCTTGGGTAGATCAGATTAGATCTGATTTGGATTTGTGATTTCCTAACACTTAGAGAATTCATAGGTTGGTATCTGGTTGTTTTTTGTGTGAAAGAATAAAGTTATAAGAGTTAGATATGGATCTTCGGAGTTGTGCAGGATAGGATACACAAGGACAGTTGTCATTAAAAAGGTATGGCATCCTTTCTCTTTGTGTTAAAACGAACAAATCTATTTAGATATAGGGAAACCCCATAGCTATATATACCCATTGTCTGTCTTGGATTGAGGGTGGATCCAAGGGATATTTGGACTATTTGTAGGCTATATTTATCCATAAAAAAATTGGTGACAACACTAGGGACAACCTTTGTTTTCTTCCTTGTCTCTTAAGGAGTTTTTCCCTTAAAAGAGGGCCATGGCCTTCAAATAAAATTATACAAATTTTTGCACTGAACTTGAAGGAAATAAATATATATATGGATTCCTATAAAACAAATTGACCTGTTTCAAAAAACAAATCATCCAAATTAGTGTTCGGGAAGTGAAGTTATTGTTGATTCAAAATCAACTATTTTGTAGATTTTCCGTGACGACCGCATGGAATTTTTGGTTGATATATTTTGAAAGAGAATTATGATTGCTGCCAATCCAAAACCATTATATAGAGGATTTCCAAGGGATTCTTTTGATATATTACATTATATGTTTCTAGTAAATCCAGAGTGCACTACAACCCCTATAAATTTCCTCTTCCAAACTCTAGATCTCTATTAGATCCCTTTTCCAAGTTTTTGGGTTTTTGATCTCGTGTAGACATTGGAGTATGTTGGGGGGCATCACTACCAATATCACAGATCCCTTTTCTTTTTGTTTTTTGGTTTGATTTGTATATTCATTTTCTTATATTAGAATAAATTTGCATTTCAAAACAAAGAAAAGAAATAAAAACAAGATTTAATAGGGCTAAACTTTTGGGTGATTGGGAAAAAGTTGCAATGGAGTATTTTTCATTCGAAGATATTGTTAGTGTCTTTGGATTTCCTTGCATGTTTCTTGCATGTTTGTGAGGTTGTATTCTTAGTTATAAAACTAAAAAAGAAAAAGTTTATCTTCCCTTCCTTAGCTAGAGTTCATTGAAAGAAAAAATCGCATATCTCGCATGCATTTCTTTCTTCTTTCGATTTGGAAAGAGTCTAAAACACCATTGGAGTTTCATCCATTCCCTTGACTAAACACCAACCATTAAAAGAGAAAGAATACATAATCTAAAAATAATTAGTGTAATGTCCCTTTCCAAATAGAAGCTCTAGATAGGAGGCTTAATGGTCTAAACCGCCTCGTTAGACTATAGCCAGGGCCAAAGAGGGGTAAATAGGGTTACTAGAGGTCACTCCAGTCACATGTGTTATATTCAGAAAGTGACATTGAGATAAAAAGGGTTAAAAGAACTTTTAAGTCATTATGAGCTAAAAATAGAAGTCAACATTGAATTAGGGTTTCAGCAGTGATTTAGGGTTTTGGAAGTCAACAGTGAATTAGAGTTTCAGCATGATTTAGGGTTTTGGAAATCTATAAAGGAAGGGTCAGCAACCTAATTCATCATTATGCAGATTATGACTTGTCATTGAGGAGAAGAGGTGCATCTCAGGAGAGAAAGTTCAGTGTATTCTAGATTCTAGGAGGAAGACACCAGTTGGCTGATTTTGGTGTTGAAAGACACACCCTAGTCACTGGGAAGATCATCTAGGTCTTCCATCATTCTTCATTGATTCCGTAGTGCTCCCATATTCCAGGTATTATCTTTTAATTGCTTATTTGTATTCCGGATAAGATCCTTTTGTCTTTTGATCTAGCTGAGTGTTGTTATTTAATTCAGTCGTAGTTGCTTATTTGTATTCCGTCTAAGATCCTTTGTTTGTTGATCTAGTTGATTATAGTCAATTTATTCAACTGCATTCAACCATTTTTGTAATCCATATAGATATCATAATACAAAATTTGCAGTCCTTTGTCACATTTATTATTTGTATGATCATTTATATGTTGTAAACCCTTGATCCCACACACACATTAGCAACATTTCCTAGATTAGCCAAGTCAGGAACATTACAGTGGTATCAGATCTTCAGTCCTGCCAGCCTGTGACTAAAGACAATGAGTGCAGCAGAAGACCTAGAGGGTCGTGAACACATAGGTGATGAATATGTCACTTACAAAAGGCATCAGGAAAGAAGGCATAGGCCTGATTTTCCCCCTTTTCCTCCTAGCTCAGAGAAAGAGGAAGAGGCACACAGAGAAGCAGAGAGAAGGGTAGAGTGTGAGGCTGAGCATGAGGCAGAGATGATGTAGGATACAAATATGAGCGACCAGAGGGTAGTGGCAAGGCCCCTGTAGATCTAGAGGCATCTTTCATGCAGGTTATCAATGGTATGTTAGCTAGTCAACAGACCATGTCTTAGTCCTTGGCACAGGTGGCTGATATATTGGCTAGAGTGGGCACCCTGGCTAGAGTGGGCACCCAAGATACACAAGTCCCGCATGCAACACGGGGGAACTTAGGAGTAGGCAGTAGACCCCAGTCACCCTCTCGCACATACACCTCTATGAGTAGGATTCCCAGACCCTTGTTTCCTAGTTTCCATAGGGCACCCCCATTAGCAGCAGCACCACCAATAGCACAGAGGCCACCCACTCATGCTGACAACATTGCAGATTATAGGAGGGAGTACGCGGCATTGGGTTGTGACTTCCATCAATACATGACCTTAGTCGAGTACTGTGGACTCAGACTCAGGAACCGCCCTAGAGAGCCGCAGAGGGGAGGACCACAAAAATAGTAGGGGAATAACCTTGATTTCATCCGAAGAGTTGGGAAAATCACCATCCCTTCTTTCGACAGATCATCCAAATACACTGCTAGAGCTTGGGTATAGAAGTTAGACATGTATTACATGCTCAACCAGATGACCGAGACACAGGCCATCAGTTTCACGACCTTACACTTGGAGTATGAGGCACATGAGTGGTGGTATCATGGACTGGTGACATTGGGTCACAGTCGCATCACGTCCTATAGGGAGTTTACAGATAGGCTCATGGACAGGTTTGATAGGAAGGATCCCGAGATACACTTTAGGGATCTTGCCCAGTTGAGATAAACTGTCACAATAGAGGCATTCATCACAGAGTTTTAGCGGGTAGCCATGGCATTGACAGATATATCAGAGCCTAGGCTGATCATGCTATTCAAAGAAGGAATCACAGAGCCTTTGAGAGGATGGGTGAAGGCATACAGGCCTCCCACTTTGCAGGATGCCATCCTTCGCACTCGAGATTTGGAGGACTCAGTGCCAAAGACTAAAAATTTCTCTAAACCATTTGTGCCCCAGAGGGATCGAGACAGGAAGCCATTCTAGAGAGAATGGAAGGGCAAGGAGAAGTTGGATGATGAGACTAGGCGAGAGATTATGAGGAAGAATCTTTGCTTCAACTGCAGAGATCCTTGGGTCCCAGGCCACAGGTGCATGGGAAAGGGAGAGATTCATTATATTGAGGTAGGAGCAAACAACATGGACAGTGAGGAGGAGGAGCAAGACAGTGGATCCACTAGTTCAAAGGAGGAGTCAGCACCAACAGAGGAGCAACCTCCCTGTAGACCACCGACACCGGCAGAAGCCCATCCTCCAGTAGTCCCACAACCACCAGAACAGAATAACAGGAGGAAACCAACAAAGGGAGTTGTCATAGCGACCCTTTCTGGTGTTCCCAGGTATGATACCCTCCGTATCAGAGGGATTATTCAGGGGAAATGGAAAATCACACTAATAGATGGTGGGGCCACCCACAACTTCATCAACTCTTCACTAGTATCGAGACGGGTGCTTCAGACAGAGGAGTTTGAGGGGTTTGATGTTGCGGTAGAAGATGGCCACACAGTGGAGTGTCTAGACAGAGTTCCAAACTTAGAGATGAAGTTAGGAAACTACATAGTGAGAGACACATTTTATATGGTTGACCTATCGGACACAAATGTGGTGTTAGGAGTTCAATGGATGATTACCTTGGGAAAAATCACTACCAACTACCAAACCTTGGAAATGGGATTCAGAGATCAGGATGGGAAGAAGGTTGTTCTAAGAGGTATGTTGATAGGAGCACCCAGGATAGTTTCAACCAAGAGGATGGAGAGGATATTTAGACATGGGGAGGTAGCATATTCCACAAAATGCTTGATCACTACTCAGAAGGATTCAAAAGGTCAACAACAATACCGTATAAAGATCAATAATTTATTGGGACGACATCAACAGGTCTTTGAGGCAATTCCACCAGGGAGACCACCTGACAGGGGGTTTGAGCACACCATTGAGTTGGAGGAGGGGGCCAAACATATGATCACCCCCCCTATCATCATCCTAGGAGGTTCAAGGATGAGATAGAGAAGGAAATCAAGGAATTGTTGGCAATGGGACACATCAGACTGAGCAATAGCCCATTTTCTTCTTCAGTTGTTTTAGTTCTCAAGAAGGATGGTTCCATGAGGATGTGCATTGATTACTGAGCCTTGAAAAATAAAACCATCAAGAACCGATACCCTATCCCACGCATTGACGAGTTGATGGATGAATTGCATGGGGTTGTTTTCTTCTCAAAAATTGATCTATGCTCTGGATATCATCAGATCAGCATCCGAGAGTAGGACATAGAGAAGACGACATTTTGTTGTCATTTCGGACACTTCAAGTTCTTGGTTATTCCATTTGGGCTAAGGAATGCACCCGCTACATTCTAGTCTTGCATGAACCATATATTCAAGGATTAGTTAAGGAAATCAGTCTTGGTTTTCTTCGACGACATCTTGATCTATAGCTGGTCATGGAAAGAGCATATGAGGCACCTGGATGAGGCATTGAGCATCATGGAGGCACAGTCATTATATACCAAAGAGTTCAAGTGCAAGTTTGGTATGACAAAGATTCTTTACTTAGGTCACATCATCAGTGCATAGGGGGTATAGGTGCACCAAGAGAAGATCAGGGCCATTCTGGATTGGCCGACGCCCAAGAATGTGACAGAATTGAGGAGCTTCTTCGGGTTGTGTAGCTATTACAAGCGGTTCGTCCGGGGTTTTTCTCAGCTTGGAGCATCGCTTACAGATCTTACCAAGCACGAGGCCTTCATAGAGACCAAGAAATCACAGGAAGCCTTTGATCACATGAAGGATGTCATGGGCACTTGTCTAGTGTTAGCACTGCCAGACTTCACCTTGCCATTTGTGCTAGAGTGTGACGCATCTGGGAAGAGATTGGTGCAGTTTTGATGCAGGGAGGACACCCCATTGTATTCGAGAGCCGAAAGCTTAGTCAACCTGAGAGCTTGTACTCCATTTATGACAAGGAAATGTTGGCAGTTATGCATGCCTTGACCAAGTTTAGACAATATTTGGTGGGAAGCAAATTCGTGGTCAAGATCGATCACAACAATTTGAAATATTTCCTTGAGCAGAAGGACCTCAGTGAGCACCAACAGAAATGGGTGACGAAGGTACAAGAATTTGACTTTGACATAGAGTATGTCAAGGGGAAGAAGAACGTTGTGGCCGATGCACTATCGAGGAGACCTGCGTCATGTTCTTTTATTGAGATTTCAGCAGATTGGAAATCCCAATTGTTAGTGGAATATTCCAAGAACATGTTCGCTTGTGAGGTGATGGATGGGAAGATACAGGATGACCAGTATAGGGTCATTGACGATGTCATATTTTACAAGGATAGAGTCTACTTGGTGCTAGATTCAGGGCTTAAGAAGAAGATCCTCACCACAGTTCATGATTCACCTCTAACAGGCCATCAAAGGTTTTTCAAAACCTACAGACAGATCAGAGAGAGGTTCTCATGGAAGGGCCTCAAACAAGATGTTATGAGACACGTCAGTGAGTGTGTGACTTGCCAGCAAAACAAGTTAGAGCATGCTCTTCCAGCAGGGATACTTTAGCCACTAACCATTCTAGAGCAGAAATGGGAGAGTATATCTATGGAATTCATAACAGGTCTACCCAAGGTCCAGGGTAAGGACTGTATCTATGTAGTGGTCGACAAATTAACTAATTTTTCTCACTTCTACGCCATACCGACAAAGTACAACACAGTTCAGGTAGCTGATATTTTCTTCAGGGAGGTCTTCAGACTTCATGGGTTGCCAAAGAACATCATCAGTGATAGGGACAATCAGTTCATAGGGACATTTTGGAGAGAGTTGTTTCAGTTGGTGGGGACATAGTTGACACCTAGCACCAGTTATCACCCTTAGACAGATGGGCAGACCGAGATTGTCAACGAGTGGGTTGAAGGGTATTTGAGGAACTATGTAGGAGGACAATAGAGAACGTGGGTAATGTGGTTACATTTAGGAGAACATTGCTACAACAACACCTTCCACATGTCCATTGGTATGACACCCTTCCGAGCATTGTATGGATAAGATGCTCCCACTTTGGTAGACTTGGTCTTTGAGGAGAGAAGATCTCCCAAGGCCAAGGATTGGATCATAGAGAGTCAGGAGATTCTCAAGTTGTTGAAAGAGAACCTACAAATGGCACAAAACTGATAGAGAATAAGTGCAGATAGGCACAAGATAGAGCACAACTTTGAGGTTGGAGATTTGGTTTTCTTGAGATTCCAACCCTACAGACAGTCATCTCTGAAGAAGAGTGGGGCCAAGAATCTGAAGCCTAGATTTTATGGTCCTTACAGGATCGTGCGCCGAGTAGGCAAGGTTTCTTATGAGCTAGAGCTTCCATAGGGGAGCAAGATTCATAACGTGAACTCCACGTGTCTTGCCTAAAAAAGGCAGTGGGACAATTCATTAGCACATCAGAGGAGCTTCCACTGTTGGATGAGGAGGGATAGTTGGAGTTAGTTCCGAAGAAGGTTTTGGAGTTCCAGGAGTGGAAAATAAGGAGCAGGGTCATTAGAGAGTGTTTGATTAGATGGAGAGGGCTTCCAGTAGAGGACACTACCTAGGAGAGTGAGCAGGTGTTGCAACACCCTGGACTGGTATTGCTTGAGGACAAGCAATTTCCGGAAGGGAGGAATGTAATGCCCCTTTCCAAATAGGAGCTCTAGAGAGGAGGCTTAATGGTCTAAACTACCCCATTAGACTATATCCAGGGCCAAAGGGGGGTAAACAGGGTTACTAGAGGTCACTCCAGTCACATGTGTTATATTCAAAAAGTGGCATTGAGCTAAAAAGGGTTAAAATCACTTTTAAGTCATTATGAGCTAAAAATAGAAGTCAACAGTGAATTAGGGTTTCAATAGTGATTTAGGGTTTTGGAAGTCAACAGTGAATTAGGGTTTCAACATGATTTAGGGTTTTGGAAATCTATAAAGGAAGGGTCAGGGACCTAATTCATCATTATGTAGATTATGACTTGTCATTGAGTAGAAGAGGCGCATCTTAGGAGAGATAGTTCAGTGTATTCTAGGAGGAAGACACCAGTTGGCTGATTTTGGTGTTGAAAGACACACCCTAGTCACCGGGAAGATCATCCAGGTCTTCCATCATTCTTCATTGAATCTGCAGTGCTCCCATATTCCAGGTATTATCTTTTAGTTGCTTATTTGTATTTAGGCTAAGATCCTTTTGTCTTTTGATCTGGTCGAGTGTTGTTATTTAATTCAGCCACAGTTGCTTATTTGTATTCCGGCTAAGATCCTTTGTCTGTTGATCTAGTCGAGTATTGTTAGTTTATTTAGCTGCATTCATCCATTTTTGTAATCCACAGAGATATCATAATACAAACTTTGCAATCCTTTTTCATGTTTATTATTTGTATGATCATTTATATGCTGTAAACCCTTGATCCTACACACACATTAGAAACGTTTCCTAGACTAGCCAAGTCAGGATCAGTACAATTAGACTATTTTTCTTGCTAGCAACACCAACATAGATAGGATTAGGGCGTTGGTGCAGAATTGGAGAGTTAACTATCCAAGGCCACAAAATGAAACCTAGAATTCATTAAAGAGTGTGTAAATCCATTTTCACAACTAGTGTGTTAGGAGACTCCTCTAACATAGAATTAAAGAATGAGGTTGCATTAGGGAAAGTAGGGTTATTACCCCTCTCTACATTTCTTGGTGTTTTCTAGACTACTTCGACTATACATGTATGGGGGTCTTGAAGTGCCTGAACTCTCTACGAGGTAGCACTCTTGAGGCTTCGAACTTAGTTTCCCTACCCATATGTGTGCTCAGAACTTCAACTATTTTCCTACTCATAGATTGTGAGTTGATAACCTTACTGGCCACTCCTAGGTAGATACATAGGTGATTGTAGGTGGGATATAATTGTGGTATCTAGTAGAGAGATTCAATCACGGTTTTAGTTCCCTTGAAGGGTTCCTTCCTTAATAAAGGGTACTTTCACCAGTCATGGATGCTTCGTGTAAATTATCGTAATTTTTCTTCACACCTTCACTATCCAATCTTGTGGCCACTTCATCTCCCCCGGAGGGTTGGTTTTTGGAAGGCATCTTGATCCATTTGTTTTCTTGACTATTTGCCTAGATTTGTTATGGGTGTTCTCTTTAGTTTCGATTTTAAATTAGCCATAGGATAATTGTTATTTGGTCATAACATTTTTCATTCACTTTGGATGAGAAACGCTTCATTTCTCCCATCGACAATAAGGACTTGCACCTATCATGGAGGAAAAACCACCTCTGAAGTGGTGAGAGATTGGAGACACAAAGTATAGAAAGCCATACATAATGTCTAATGAGAGTGAGAAATTTGAGGTTGTAGTGGTCAATGAGAGTCCTCCACCTCATTTTAACCATCATTTGACTAGTCCTAGCAACCTCATACTTGTCTAGGTTAGGGAGTTCTTTAGTGAACCTTTTTCCTTGTTTATTCATTCTCACAACATGTTGGGCCTAGGTGTTGTTTCCATTGTGCCTACAACTTCTAGCCCATTGACAAGTTTTATAGGGGCACCTGAGTGATGTCCACATTGTTGTCCCTTAGTGTCATTGGACCTACATCATCCATGCCCATTTCATCAGGTGTTTCCATTTGTGGGATGTCGACCGTATATAATTTTCCTTTTGTGAGTCTACCTGACATTAACACTCTCATAACATCTATTGTGATTCCCACATCTAGATCTCTATCCATTGGGGCCTAGACTTGGCTTCAATTTTGGGAGTGGAACTTCTTTCACCCCTAATATCCCTATATGTGGCCTAAGGATTCCAAATTTTGGTTTTTGCTTCGGTTGGAATATGTCTAGTGGATTTTGGGTTGTTACTAGTCAGTCTGGGGGGAAAAGTGTTTTGGGAGGATTTAACATCCCATGGGGTAGTACATTGATTCCTGGTAGCTCTATCCCTTCACCATTTACCTCCATCCTCGGGGGAAATCCCCTTGGGGGAACTTTTGGTCTAGAGAGTAGCGGACCTTCTAGTTATACCATTTTTCTTGGGAGTAATCCCCCTACAGGAAATTATGCTTAGTTTGGTGGCTACCCTTTTATCTGTTCATATAATTTTGGAAGTTTTTCAGGGGCTAGTTTTGATTGGGGGAGCATTTTTCCTATAGGGTCCATATCCTCTCCTGGAGGTAAACCTTTTGGGGGAATGTCCAATCCTTTTCCCCCTTGAGGTAATATTGCTAGGGGCATGTTTGGTCCCAAGAGTAGTCACACTCCTTGGAGTGATTCCATCCCTAGGGGAAATCACCCTCTTGGAATCCCTCCTTCATTCGGAAACAATCATATAGGGGGATAAGGCTCATCCATGCATCAGGATGTTTGTCATCCATCCCACCTTCCTTTTCCAATAAATTGCTGCCTCTTTTGGTGACGTTATAATTTTCATATTTCTTGTGTTTGAAAAATTATCTCATTCTCCATGATCTATTATGGCTAGCCATACCTCCAAAGATACCATTTTACATGCCAAAGTTCGATGGTAATCCCAAATAAGACACATCTATGCATATCATGACTTATCATTTGTGGTTTTCATCTAAATCCTTAATGGATGATAGTATGCGGTTGCATATTTTCCAACAATCCTTGATAGGAGGTGGCACTAAGTGGTACATATAACTTAAGGGCACTTCCTTATCTAGCTTCAAAAACTTGGATATGGTGTTTTTGACTTCTTTTAACCTTCCCATTAGGTACGATACTGGGACAGATCTCTTGACATCTCTGCGCCAAGACACATCCACTCACATTTCCAATCATATTCATGAGTGGAGACGAAGGCGTATAATGATCAAAGACAAAATTTATGACCAACTCCTTATGGAGTGGTTTACCAAATCCCTCTTGCCACCTATTTCCAAGGATTTTTCTATGGCATGGGTGGCTTCCAAGGAGAAATCCATCTTTCATTCCCATCATTTAGATCTTATATATTCTCAGCCTAGAATTTTTTACGATATCATCTTGCAATCTGTGAGGCCATCGATAGATCCACATAGACCAAACCTAGGACCCCATGCTGATGGTGTTGTTGGTTTTATTTTCAATGCATCTGTGGGATAGTTATCTAGTCAGTTGGGTAACATAAAAATTTCATCAAACCCACTAAATGCTAAGCCCATCACCCAAATTGCTCAGGATCCTGCTCAACCCTCCTAGGTGAATTTAGAGGAATCTAGGAAACCGAATAACCCTCAGCAACATGGGGGGAATAATAATAATAATAATAATAATAATTATAATTATGAAAGTGGAGCCCCTTAAGCCCAAACCAATATTGGGAGAGGCACCAAGGAGAAGAAGAAGAGTGGTTCCCATGTAGGATTTGTGGGGAGGACCACCCTAGTCACTAGTGTCCTAGGAAGGATGAAATCCATCACTACCTTTCCAAACAGAAGGCTCCCCAATAGCTTGTTGTTTTGACTCATCCCTTCCCCCCAAGCGTCAACAAATGGTTGCATCAGATCATGTCCCTTCACAAGGGGGCATGGAAGGTATCCCTTAGTTCGAGGCATCATCCTCAACCACAAATATAATGATGTTTGATCAAATGGTTTCCTTACAAACCTGATCCAACAACTATGATACCCCCAAGGTAGGTCTTGCAAATAAGTATCCAACTTTCTCTTCCCAGCCTAGTGCCCCTCTCTAGATAGAGAAGCTATCGTTTGACACATTGCTTTTCCCACCTAAGGGTGTTCTTCGATGCATGAAACACAATCCCAACACATAGGTCACCCACAATTACAATATTGTGGAAGACTTGGCCTAGGCACCATGTGTCATGTCTGCTCTTGAAGTTTTCCAAGGATGCCCCATGCAACAAAAGACACCAAAATTCTAGCAAAGGAAAATCATTTCTTCAAATGGCAAATTATTGAAGCCATTGAAATCCTCAAGCATCCTAACAACCTRAAYATAGACAATGGTCTATAAATCARCGAGATATGGATTCCTTTGATCCACGAYAGTTGTATYAGYTAWAAAAGYTGAGGTKTGTCCTTGTTACCCCGATTCTCCTAGTTTTCTTCCCTTCTCTTCTTAGTTCTTCCACTTCCCACTCTCTAGTTTTTYCCCGTCGTAGTACTTTYTTTTTAGTATTTTARAATCAATTTCAGTAGGTTGTTCTTATTAATTAATAATAAAATAAGTACTTAAATCAATTTTAATAACTCTTTAATTAACMTAAAATACCTAAAATTTTAATTCTAATACTTTGAGTAATAAGATTTTTACCTTAGTAGGATTATTTTGTTTAGTCCTTCCCCTTAATACCATTTTTCTAGCGTTACTTCTTAGTACTTTTAAATAACATTAATTTATAACCTTAGCACTTTTTCTAGTAAGAATAACATTATAAAACCCTAAAATACTCTTATAACATCGTTAATATTATTAATCTAAGACTTTTTATTTTTAAGCACTTTTTAAAATATTACATTAATTATCACCTAAATTCCTAAAAAACACATAGTATACTATTAATATTATTACATAGTACAAACCCTAAAAAAAAAAAAACTCTTATAACATCGTTAATATTATTACTCTAAGAATTTTTATTTTTAAGCTCTTTTAAAAATATTACAATAATTATAACCTAAATTCTTAAAAAACACATAGTATACCATTAATATTATTACATAGTACATTATCATTATCATGACTAGTACATATTAAACATTAAATAATATTGATTTACTTTATTACTTAAACTAATATTATCTATTACCAACCCTAAGAACTTAATACTAATTTTATTATTAAATGCTAATTTAGGGATTTTTCTTTAATACTTTATAATATTAATAACGCTATTACCATTAATTCTAATAACACAATTTTCAACAATAATATCAATATTCAATTATATACTAAAACCTTAAAAAAATAATTATCAACAATAATATTAAGAATTAATTAAATATTAAAATTGTTGCATTAATTCAATTTTAGGGTTTCATAAAGCTGACTCCTATGGTTTCCTCCCTCTATATTTAGGATTTTGTATTTATTTATGCTCATCTGTTTCTTTTTTACTTAGGATTTTAGTCCTCAAGATGGGTCGTGATATGGATTCAAACTGTCAATTTTTGAATGATAATACTCTGGTTTCTCCGAATATCCCTAAAAGAAATATTTTTTGTTTGCCATAAGTGGGGTGGATCCCTCAAAAACTAGTTTGATTGCATTTGACATGGACTAGGCTCATAATCAGCTTCCCCACTAGCTTTCTTTCCAAATCATAGTGAGAGTACTTGGGAAGAGCATCTTCTGCATAGTCATTGATTAAAGTGCATCATCTTGCATCATATCCATGTCATGTTGGAAATACATTGGCTCTCCAAAGATCGACCTATCTCACACCATGTTGAAGGATTTTGATGGACACATGTTTAAGCCTCATGGTATTATTGTTGCATTTACCATTGGGTTAGGTGGAAAGACTGTCTCTGTTGAGGTGGAGGTAGTCGATGCTTTGTTGGAGTATAATTTGCTACTTGGATGCACCTTTTCTATGATATGAATATGGTTGTCTCATTCATCTTTAGGGTCTTTCACTTTTATCACCAAGGAAAGATCGTAACGATTGATTAACTTGCATTTTGTACCCCAGACCTTAGACCCAATGTGGGTTCCAACATACTCTTTGTTAGTGATTCACATAACGCTTATACAAGTGTTGGTGTGGGGATGTTAAAATAATCCTCTCTAATGGGTACATTTCCCCTTCCCTTTCCACCTCCTGCTACAACTTTCTCTTTGATCAATATGATCTCTTCATTTATCGGTGGATCCCTCAGGTCTTTCGATCCTTGGGTGGTTTCTTGTCGTAAGGAAGTTGAGTCTTACAGAGCCAGTATGTCACTCATAGAGGCTAATATTTCCTACCTAGTGATCTCATTAGTGTCAAATGATATTGGTCAACACCTTCATTGTTAGGGACCTAACCTCCCTAACCCCTCACATAGATAAAATGATATATTTTCCAAGTAATAAAGGAAAAAATTAGTCAATAAGGCCTATTTAATAAATATGAACAAATCAATGTAAGAATACCTAATAGAAGCTTCCATTTCTAGAAGTATCTTCATCTAGAATGTTTTTTATAAGATAGAATTAGTATAAATAAGAGTAGGAGGCATGAGAAAGTTTTGTCTTGAGAATTATTATAATAGATCTCTGCTCTGTTGGAGGTTTCCCCCTCGAAGAGACAAGTGAACATTGATTTCTTTGAATAAAGGTATTATTTCTAGTATTGCTCTTCTCAATATTTTGTTGTTCCATTGATATCTACTGAATATTCTTGTTTCTGCATATTATATTACATCTAGTACTTTACAAGTGGTATCATAGCACTTTCCTTGGAAAGAATCATGGTTAAATGTTTTTCTAGGGTAGAGACGTGTATTGTCAATGTCTTTAAAGCATAGAGATCTGTTGTTCAATGGGTAAAACTGTGGTGGGGAAGACTACACATAGGAAATACAAATGGTTTCATGGGATTTCCTAGAAACCAAAGTTTCTTCCTTGTTGGAAACCTCTGTAACCCTTGCTGGTACCCCTCAAGTAGTACTGCATCAGAGAGAATTTGTACACAACCATCACTCCCACGTACTGATATGTATATCAGGAGTTCGCTAGGTCTCTTGAAACCAACCCTAGATCAGTTTATCGACCACATGACTTCTATAATTCCACAGAGAACAAAACTTGGGAAGATACCCTCTAGTACCTAGGTAATCAGATAGTACAACTAAGGGTATAGTCAAGCCTCCTTAGTTGGTGCCCCGGGAAATTGGTCCAAGTACTATTATTCAACCCCACACGTATATCAGAGAGCTATAGCATAGGGAAAAATCTTGTCCATAGGAACCCTGTAAACCTTATATAGGGGAACAGACTAGATAAGGAAAAAAAAGTACATTCTAGCTGCACAACTTCACCTCTTGCATTCTAGCTGCAAATTTACTATGAATTTTTTCCTATTAAGAATTTGGGCATTTTGACACTGCAATATTATTCATATCAGAGTATAACTCCATGAGTAAAATAAAATAAAATAATTGACTCCTTCCTGCACCATTATTTGAGACCTATCCCATTAGATTCCTCTATTTTCCCTAATCACAGTGGTGCCTATCATTTTCAAGCCTTTTTTTTCCCGTGGACCCGACCCCTTCTTGACACCCTTATTTGGCACTTATCCTATTGGATTCCTCTCTTTTCCTTGATTGCAGTGGTACCTATCATTTTCAATCCTTTTTTCCCCATGGACCCGACCCCTTCCTAACACCCTTATTTAGCACTTATCCCATTGGCTTCATGTTGTTTCCCTTATTGTAATGTTATATATCACGTATACACCTTTTTTTTTGGCGGACCCACCCCTCATCTCCTAATGGTCCCCACTTGCCAAGATGAAACCAATTATAAATTGAATAATGAAATTACTACCATTCATGCCCAAATGGATCACATCCAGGAACAACTCTCTAGTTGAATTAAAGAACTCCACTCCTCTTTCCAAAAATTCATATCCAAGGGTCCTTCCTCCTATAGAACAAACCCCCAAGTCAAAGATGTTGACTCTTCCAATCCTTTGAACTTTCATTCCAATCATGATCCTTGTCTTCCTAGGGTTGAGGTGAACACATTTTATGGCTCGGATCTAACAACCTTGGTCACTTAGATGGAACACTATTTTTCCCTATATGGAATTACCAATGACTTGACCAAGCTTTGTTACGAAGTTCTGTATTTAGATATTCAAAAATGGAAATGGTGGCAATGGCATAGAAATGCATGCCAAGGGCATGTTGCTTGGACACCATTTGTTGTTGAGTTATATGAATGATTTGACACAGAAACCCACCATTTAGGTTGTTTGACTAAGTTGAAACAATCTCGAACAATAGAAGATTTTATTGTTGCCTTCGAGCACTTGGATTTCTGAACAGAGGGTATGAACAATGCCTTCTTCTGGGAATGCTTTATCAGTCGCCTCAAGGATGAAATATGAGTCCAGGTCCTCATGGATCACCCCCAAACTTGGTTGGAAGTAACTAAATGCACTAAGGAGGCACAACAAGTCATATTTTCCCATAACAAAAATCCCTCTTTTATTCCCCACCCTCGACCCCCCAATCCTGCACCTTCGGCCACTCCTCTCAAGGTGCAAAAATTAAAATGAGCAGAAATGGTTGAATGTCAACTCAAGGGTCTTTTCTATAATTGTGATGATAAATGATTTCCTAGGCACAAGTGTAAAGAAAAAAAACTTTTTATGGCCATTTCAGAGGATGTTTCTAATGAATATGATGAGGTTTCTTCTGAGTTAGCAATACCCCAAGAATATGATATTACACCACCCTCTAATCCTCCTGAAGTTGGACCACTAATTTCGCTAGATTCTCTCACTGGTTTTTCTTCTCCCCAAACCCTCAAATTGATTGGTTACATTAAGAATAGGAAAGTCATCATTTTAGTTGATAGTGGAAACACTCATAATTTCATTGATCGTCGCCTTTCACAAGAAATCAATTGTTATATCTATGCTATCAACAATTTTCAAATCATTATTTCCAATGGTGGTTTCATGAAATGTGGGCGGCATTGTGACAATGTGCACCTACAAATTGGTTCGTATAAATTGAAATCTCACATGTTTGCTATTGACATGGGTGGTTGTGACATTGTGCTTGGTGATGAATCGCTACATAATCTACGCCCCATAACCATGGATTTTAAGGATTTGACTATGCCATTCCAACAGGAAGTCCAACAGTATAAATTCCTAGGAATTACAACAAGCTGTCTAGAGATCATCAGTTCTCACTGCATGGAAAAGTTACTCAAAAAAGGTAATTTTGGCATCATTTCCCAAATCCATTCCATTCAAGTATTTGAGACTCCCTCTTTGCACCCCGACCTTCAGTCTATCCTTTCCCAACATCACACTATTTTCCAAACTCTCCATGGCCTTTCCCCCTCACACGACAACCATCACCATTACATTCCTTTAATTTTAAGCAGTCTTCCTCTCAATGTGGACCCTTATCGCCATACCTTTTCTAAAAAAATTGAAATCAAGAAAATTGTCCAAGAATTGCTAGAAGCAGGTGTTATCCATCCTAGTACCATCCCCTATTATTCCCTTGTTTTCATTGTCCTCAAGAAGGAAGGCACTTGGTGCATGTGTCTGGATTTTCATGCCCTCAACAAACTTACCATCAAGGAGAAATTTGCCATTGCAGTCATAGATGACCTTCTAGATGAACTCAGTGGTGCTCAATACTTTACCAAAATTGACCTTTGTTCCAGATACCACTAGATACATATGAAAGAGGAAGGCATTCCCAATACTACATTTCACACTCATTAGGGCTGCTATGAGTTCTTGGTCATGCCCTTTGGTCTTTGTAATTCCCCCTCCACTTTTCAAAGTCTCATGAATCATGTCTTTCGTCCTTTTCTCTGTCACTTTGTGTTAGTATTCTTTGATGATATTCTCATCTATAATAAAACTTGGCAAGCCAATCTCACTAATGTGGATAAGTTTTCCATCTCCTCTCCAAGAACAAACTTTTCCTCAAATAGTCTAAATGTGATTTTGGCATCTCTGAAGTTGAGTACCTAGGTCATATTGTTGGAAAGGATGTTGTATGGGTGGATCCTAAGAAAATTGAATCTATGTAGAATTGGATTTTCCTTAAAATGATTAAAAGTATATGTGGTTTCCTAAGTTTAACAAGATATTATCACAAGTTTGTTCATAATTATGGAAAAATCATGGATCCTCTAGCAACTCTGTTTAAAAAGAATGCTTTTAGTTAGACTCCAACCATTGACTAATCCTTCCAAACCTTGAAAGAAGTTATGTGCACTACTCCTATACTGGACCTACCTGAATTCACCAAGACCTTGGTTTTGGAATGTGATGCATCAAGGAGGGGAATTGGGGCAGTCCTTATTCAATATGGATGACTTTTGGCTTTCACCAACAAATAATTGTCAGAGAGACATTTGGGACAATTGATCTATGAAAAGTAAATGTTGGTTATTTTTCATGCAATGGATCTATGGCGCCCTTATCTATTGGGATGATGCTTACAAATTAAAAAATATCACCAAAGCCTCAAATACTTCATGGATCAATAGATTTCATCTCTAGAGAAAAAAAATTGGGTGACCAAGTTGTTTGGATATGATTATGAGATCATTTACAAGAAGGGAAAATAAAATGTGGTGGTTTATGCTCTT
Organism: Picea engelmannii; assembly: GCA_009831015.1. NCBI lineage: Eukaryota > Viridiplantae > Streptophyta > Pinopsida > Pinales > Pinaceae > Picea > Picea engelmannii. Next base: position 254,209 of record ML796094.1, read on the forward strand.
TCCAGGAAATATGAAGAAGAAGAGTCCCTCTTTTCCCTCTCATTCCTTATTTCCAACTAGATCCAGGCTATTCATCGGGAATAGTTGCAAGACCCCAAAATTTATATCCTAATCCAACGACTAGAAAAATATCCCCAAACTGCTCAAAGGTACTCTTGACACAATGAAGAGTTTAGGTATAAATATTTCCTATAATTAATCGAATAGTCAACCCTTAAATCCATGGTGCTATATATGTTTCATGCTTCACCTACGACAGGTCATTCAGGTTTTACCAAAAATTATGAATGGGTCAAATATTCGTTCTTTTGGGATGGTATGAAATAGGATATCCACACCTTTGTGGTCGAATGTGATACCTGTCAACACAATAAAGGGTGAGTTTTCCAAACCTCTAGGAACACTCCAACCACTTCCACTTCCACCTACTATTTGGACAGATATTTCTATGGATTTCATTATTGGCTTACACAAATCAGGAAATAAGTCAATCATCATGGTTGTAGTCAACCATCTTTCCAAATATTATCATTTTTGTTCTCTTCAAAACCCATTCACAACATCCGTAGTGGCTCAATTTTTTATGGATAATATCTTCAAACTCCATGGAATGCCTCATTCTATTGTTTATGACCAAGATTCAAATTTTACCAACATTTTCTGGCAATAATTATTCCGGCTCTAGGGAACCCAATTTCATCTCAACACAACCTATCATCCCTAGGATGATGGCCAAATGGAAGAGGTCAACAAATGTTTAGAAACATATTTGAGGTGTTTTGCATTTGACCGAAAATGTCAGTGGGTTCAATGGTTACCACTAGTTGAATGGTGGTACAACACCTCTTACCATACTACTGCTTGCCTGACTCACTTTGAATCAATGTATGGATAGAAGACACCATCCATTATTCCATACATGATGGGTGTATCAAAGTTTCAATAGGTTGACTGCAATCTTAGAGTCTGCATGACCATTCTCTGTACTCTCACAGAAAATGTGTTCATCGCTCAGAACCGCATGAAGCAACAAATAGATCATGGTCGTTCTAAACGTCAATTTGTTGACGGGGACCAGGTGTTTCTCCATCTACAACCATATAATCAGAATTCACTAAAATCCCAGTATTTTCATAAACTTTCCCCCAAATTTTATGGTCCTTATACTATTCTCAAACACATGAAACTAGTGGCATATCAGTTATACTTGCCTAGTCACTCCAAGATACATCTTGTTTTTCATGTCTCATGCCTGAAGAAAGTGATTGACACTAAGTTACACACCCATACCAATCTACCAGAGTTGGATGAAGAAGGTTCCATTTGGTTGTAGCCACAAGCTGCATTGGACTAGCATGAGCACCATCTCCATCAATGCACCATCAAGGAAGTTTTAGTTCAATGGAAGGATACTCCACCATAAGATGCCACCTAGGAGCTGACTACCATTCTGCAACAATTTACTTATATTAAGCCTTATTGAAAATTATCTTTTTCAAGGGGAGGGGGCATGTTAGGTTACCTAACCTCCCTAACCCCTCATGTAGATAGAATAATATATTTTTCATGTAATAAAGGATGACATTAATCAATAAGTCTTATTTAATAAATATGAACAAGTCAATGTAAGAAGACCTAATAGAAGCTTCCAATTATATAAATATCTTCCTCTATAATGTTCTTTAGAAGATATAATTAGTATAAATAAGAGTAGGAGGCATGATAAAGTTTTTTCTTGATAATTATTGTAGTAGATCTCTGCTCTACTGGAGGTTTCCCCCTCGAAGAGGCAAGTGAACATTTCTTTCTTTGAATAAAGGCATTATTTTTGGTATTTTTCTTCTTAATATTTTGTTGTTCCATTGATATCTATTGAATATTCATGTTTCTACATATTATATTACATTTAGTACCTTATATCCATCCTAATATGGAGTGTGATCATCCCGCTCTTCCTGCACGGGTTGTTGACTCTCCGAGTTCACATGATTTCCTAGATACTGAGCTGCCTTCCAAGAGGTCATCCTTGATGTCATGGATTTCATAGATAATCCAATGGATGAGGTGACACATCGATCATCTTTTCTTGATTCAGAACTGATGAGAGTTAGCACGATGAGTCTTGATCCAGGATTGGGGGAATTTGTTAGAGTATCCTGTAGAGCTCCCAATTTTTGTGGGCTATCCTAGCCCAAAAAACCACTCAATATGAGTATCTTTGGCTACTCAAATTCATTACTATCTGATGTGGCCCCGACATGGTGAGCCATATGATGCTGGAAATGGCTCATGAGTTCATCAATGTCAATCAAGATCCTTGTTCGGAGACTAAGCATGGGATCTAGTTTGCGTAAAGCATCAGATGTGTAGTTCCTTGTACATTGGTGTGTGGTGTGACTGATTTTTTTTTACATATATCATATCCAAAAAATCCAAAAACATTTGTTTTTTTAGATTTCACTACACGTTTTAACCCCAAGTCTAGTATTTCTAGATGTGTTTTATAGGAATCAATGATGTTTTTAGTGGCATTTTTATATGGTGAAATCCATTGTACTCAAGGTATGGCTTTTGAATTGACATATAGGGATATGTTTTTCCCTCCATCCATGATTTTCATTATTATCCATCCATTCTGTTGATATCATGCCTTAGGACTGATCCCATTAGAATGTGGAATTATCCTTTCCTTTTGTACATCGTAACCTATACAGTAGTTCCTACCCTCCATGGGCACCCTATTTACTTCCTGAAATTCCATTTGGTGCCCATGCTATGTGTTAGGACTGGAAGTCACCCCTGGATTTCTTTAGAAGTAAGCCCAATACCCATCACTTTATATGTCACAGTGAATAGTTTTAAAGGGTGGTCTAGATCCAGTCCTAAGATTATATTGCTTTAAATCAAAAAGATGGGTTGGTGCGCATATACAATTGAGGTCTTGATCTAAATTTAGTCAGTAAGTTTTCATAGTGGTGAGTAGGCGGAAGAGCATGAGGATAAAATGTGAAGGATTTCTATGGACATCCAGTCTTCCAGCCGCCTACAGAGGAAAATTTCTAGATGTAAGATCCTCTTAGATATGAAAACTTCAAGAAACTAAAAAACATTGCGACAATACTATAATAAAACCTACATTACATTACAATCACAACACTCGACTGAATCATCCATGCTCGAGTTTTCAGAATCAAAGGCAAAAGAAATGAAAGAGAAATCGACTTCCATTAAACAAGAAGTCTCAAGTGATAATACACAACCAGAGAACTAGAGGCCTCATAAAAACTTTACAATTGGGAGCATAGCTCTACCATCGACACTAAAAAAACATGAGAACAACTCCTATATACTCAAAGAAAAACCATAGCAATAAGTTTGAGCTTCGCATTGAAGGCATTATGTCTACATGATTCCTAGCAAACTGTGCATGTAGTCTTCTGTTCAGTCGTGAAATTTAGTTAGACGCAATCACATTCTATAATGGGCCTGCAAATGAGTTGACCAACTAACAGTCCTTTCCTAGAGTTTCCATTTATGGTGGAAATGATGTCCAACCACCACCAACTTCTTTAATAACTACTTCCTCGGGATTGGAAAGGCCCAAGTTAGCTCTGCATTTGTAGGACGTGGTGACATCTTTGTCGTTGTTTGAGCTTTGTCGGATTGCCTATGGGGGATTCATGCAGGCGGACATGGACAAGGATTTGGCAAGGACGATGGGTGCAATCGAGATGAGAGGCAACCATGTGGACGGACGCGGCAGAAGAAAGGTGATTGGAAAAGTGAAAACGATAGAATGTTGGTGTTGATCTGTATAGGAATGACGATGGAGTGGCACGAGAATGTGGCGTGGAGTGTGAGGAGAGACTGTGGGGGTAGGCATAGTGGGGGAAATCTATCAGGTGGAGGTTAGAGGGAGTACGAGGGGATGACACCTGGCGGGAGATGATTGGTGGAAGTGAAATGGGATATGGCATAGAGGTGAGTGGATGCCAGGTGTGCGGTAATGGGAGGTGGAAGGGGAGTGGGAGATGTGACAGGAATAAGTGAGAGACAGAGTGGGAGACAGATGTCAACGGGAGGCGAGAGCAGTAAGAGAGGGTGGTAAGTGGTCTACTCGAAGGGGGTAGGCAGTGGTAAGAGGTTTTAGGCGGGGGGAGGGGATGTCTGAGTTAAGTAGAGGGCGACATGTTAGTGGGGGGCCCGTGCTCAAAAACCACCAACTCGGAACCCCCCCTCCACTAAAGGTAGAATGGAGGGGGGGGGTCCAATATGGGCCCTACACTGTAGATTTGAGTGCGCAGATCTTGGATAAAAAGGTCCAAAAGGTCAAATCATCACCCAAATTAGGATAAAAAGCACTTGATAGGTTTTTTAAGCCCCTTTCTTTCATTCTTTCGCCAAAATGCGGACCCCTAGGAAACAAAACACCTCGATAAATTTTATGTGCTAACGTTAGGCTCCATGGGGGATAAAGACCTCCCTGTGATGCTCTAAGAACTCTCCTATAGCTTCAGTGCCTTACTGTTGAGTTCTGGAGTCATTTATTAAAACAAAAAATAAAAGAAACAATATTTACAAAGACATGGGAGCCGCTCATGGCTCAATTAAAGAACTTATTCAAAAAATGCCCATTTATTGGGCCATTAAAAACTTCATCCCCTTCCAAATTCTGCAATCTGTAAGTGTTATTAGGAAATATCTCAGAGACATTGAAAGGGCCTATCCATAGGGCCTCAAATTTGTTGTGTTGTCCTTTGTCCTTCTTAGGAGCATCCCATTTTAGTACCAGATCTCCCAGCTAAAAATTCTCTTTTTTTACCTTCCTGTCAAAATCTTGCTTGATCCTCTGTTGATGGTCATGTGCTCTGTTCAAAAGTTATTCCCTTGCCTGCTATGCTTCAACCAGCTTCATAATCCTTCTGGTCATGTCATTAGGCTCACTTTGGTAGTCTTGAAATAATTTATCCACAGGAAAGGCGAGCTGAGAAGGGAGAAATGCTTCAGTCCCATACACAAGATGAAAAGGAGAGATGCCCAGAGACCTTTTTGTTGTCACTCTTTCATCCCACAAAGAAAATTTGAGCTTCGATTCCCAAATTTTTGGTTATCTTCTAATAGTATTTTAATGATTTTAATGAGGATTTTGTTAGAGGACTCTTCCATTTTATTGCCCTGGGGATAATGTGGAGTAGAATGCATCAATTGGATTCCAAACCACTCACTAAAATGGATCAATGGTTCAGGCTTAAAGGATGCAACATTGTTAGTCACAATTCTTCTTGAACAACCAAACCTTACTATAATATCCTCCAGAAAACCAATGATCACCTTATGAGAAGCACTCCTTGTGGGGACAACTCCTGTCCACTTGGTAAAATAATCTGTGGTAGTCAAGATCCATCTGTGCTAACTGCTTGAGGGAGGATGAATTTCCCCAATGAAGTCTAGGTCCCACTGCTTAAAGGGTCTTGAAGCCACCACATGATTCAATGACAGAGACTTGAGCTGTTGTTCCCTAAGAATTTTTGACATTTGATACACGATCTGAATTTTTTATAGACATCGGTAAATAGATTAGGACAAAAATACCCAGCCCAGAGAATTTTATAGGCCGTGGTACTCCAGAAGTGATGTCCCCCACACAGATGCCCATGAAAATCAAACATAATTTCTTGGGCCTCCTGTGGGTCCAAACATATCAAAAGAACTCCTAGAGGGTATTTCCAATACAAGACCTGGTCAGTAAGACAATATCTAATATCTTTTATCTTTAAATCTCTTGCCTTGTTCCTTCCCATACTATCTAGGGGTTGCAACTCCTGTAGAAAATATATAAGATCTTTATACCAGGTGCATTCTGCCAATGGCAGGTTGTCTTGAGAACTTTTGTTGGACAACTTAGCTTGCCAATCATCTGATAAAGTGTTGATGAAGTTAACCCCCAAATATTCACAATTAGATTCAGCCAACAACTTGGCCAAACCTTGACCCTTTACTAGCTTGGTGGGTTTTATTTCCAGATCAAATTCGAGGATTTTGGCAATCCAATTGTTCCTTCTCCCATCTATGTCAGGCTGAATGAGAATGTCATTCACAGAAGCTGAAGGAACATACACAATGACCTTTGAATGTAGAACAGAGACTCTAAAATCATTGAGATATTTGACCAAGGCATAGGCCTACTTCTCCATGATGTCATATTTCACCTCAACATCTCTCAATGCTTTGCTGAAAAAGGAAATAGGTTGCTCCATCCCTTCAACATTCTTCTATAGTAGAACAATTGCCACTGTATCAAATGAAGCAAAAGAGAAAATTTGAAAATCTTTGGAATAATCAGGGCTGATAAGAATAGGTGCTTCAGTCAATGCCTTCTTGATTTGGTTGAAGGATTATCTAGACTCAACAATCCATTTTACTTCATTCCCCTTCTTGAGCATGGATGTGATATGTTTCACTAATTCAATAAAATTTGAAACAAACCTTATTAATAAATTGATTTTTCCCAGGAAGGACTGAAATTCCTTCTTGGATCTAGGAAGTGACAAGGTTTGAATAGCTTCCACCCTGCTGGGATCAATCTTGACCCCTTGAGTTGATACTATATGTCCCAACAATTTCCCCTCCTTCATGGAAAATAAACATTTCTTAGGATTTAGGGAAAGACCATACCTCTTGCATTTCAAGAAGACTTTCCTCAGGTGACAACAATTCTCTTTATCATATTTGGAAAAGACCGTTATGTCATCCATATACATGACCATGAATTTATCTTTTTCCCTAATGAAGGCTATGCTCATGGTTCTCTGAAACATTTCTCCTGCATTCATTAATCCAAAGGGAATTTTGGCATACATGAATGTGCCCCAAGGAGTGGTGAAGGAGGTCTTTTCTCTGTCCTCAGGTAAGACAGAGATTTGATTGTAGCCAGAAAATCCATCAATCATGGAAATTATGGATGCACCAATTACCCTTTGTAGTATGTGTTCCATATTTGGCAAGGGGTAGTTGTCCTTATTTGAGATCCTATTTAGGTTCTTGAAATTGACACAAAGTATGATTTCTCCATTCTTCTTCCTTACTGGGACCAGGTTGGCCACCCATTCAGAATATCTTAGGGGAACAATGATTTGGGCATTCAGTAGCTTCTTTACCTCTTTCTCCATAGCAGGAAGCAACATAGGATTTATTTGTCTTAATTTTTGCTTGAATGGTTTGGCTTCCTCTTTCAATGGGATATTTTGCTCAATTATGCTCATATCATATGTTTTGAGGTATTCATAGGTCCAAGCAAACACATCAGTAAATTCTCTCAACAACTCAGCATACTCGGCCCTCTGTTCCTTTGACAAATTGCTTGACAACTTGACAAATTTGAGATTCTTCTCTATGTCGATATTGCACTAAGCTACATCATCATCCTCACTTGATATTTTACCCTTTAATGCCACATCATTTCTATCAAATAGTATTTCCAATGGGACTAGTGCCTTTGGGATGTGATTGCTAGGCAATTTAACAATATAATGATCAACAATTTTGTTCAGAAAAACATCGGCATGAGGACCTTGCTCAAAATCAAGCTCTTGATCAATATGTAATGCAAAAAACTCATCAATGGTCTCCAAGAACCTTTTGATTTCAATATCATCTCCAAACACTTTTCAATGGTTGACATTGTCAGGTATAGAGGGTCTATATTTCACTTCTACATCATACCTGAGTTTGGGTGGCAGAGGGACTTTGAAATTGCGTATTGAAATGGCCAGAGAATCAGCCATGACATTTTCTTCTCTAGGAACAAATGACATGTTAAAATCTAGGAAGAAAGTGTCAATGAGGTCCCATACTTCATTTCTGTAACTTATGAGTTGAGGGTGTTTGGTATGATAAATATTCCTGATCTAATGGACAATCAACTCAACATCACCAAACATTGATATCTCTTTAATTCCCATATCGTTCGCAACTCTTAATCTTAAAGCAAGAGCTTCATACTCTGCCACATTGTTGGTAGTTTCAAACTCTAATTTGTATGACATAGATATGGTTTCATGACAAGGTGACACAAAAACCACTCTAGCACCAACACCTTCCCTAGAAGAGGCTCCATCAAAAAACATTTTCCACATAGAGGTAATTGGAGGAGAATCTTCAGTAGGAGTAATGGACTTTCTGATCTCAAGAGGAGGCTCAGGGACATTGGTGAACTGTAACAAGCTAGATCCCAAATCAGTATCAAGGGAAAATATAGGATGATTGGTGGGGTCTTCTTCATCACTGACAATGTAGGCTAGTTGAGCTTCTCTGTATAGTCTTCTATGTTCCCCTCCAAACATAGGAATAGTGGCATACATGAGGTCCATCTTTAATGTTCCTCCGAGTCTTTTTATCCAATATATTGACAACAACATGCCAAACTTGGGAGGAACGTCAACCACCACAATATCCATGACCACACTTTTCATGGGAAGATGAAACAAGGTCACAAATAGGTCTTTGATAACCCTAAGACATTTCACCCTCCTTGAATCAAAAGAGTACAAGTCATGATAATTTTTTTTGATTTCTAATCTGACCTCTTCCATAACAGTTTTGGGCATGAGATTATGAGATTCCCCAGATTCCATTAGACAATTATGTAGCACTTTATCATGTATGTTCAGGGATGTGTAGAAAGGAGGGGATGAATCCTCTCTATCTTCTACCATAGGACCTAAGATGATTGCTAGATTTTCATCTTGGAGATTCACTGAGTCCATGGAATGGCATGATGGTTCAGACTACAACATCTTAGAGAGGGACCTCTTGAAGTCTTTGTGCTTGAATAGCTCTAAAAGGGGGATAGGGATTCTGATCTTCTAAATTTCATGCTCAAAGCTAAAGGAGGAAGGGGGCTTTAGAGTTTCTCTCACCTCTGGGGAAGGATATTTGGCTATTGGAGGGGGATTATGAGATTTGTTTTCTTTGCTTCTATTTGCTACGTCTTTAGTAGGATTCTCTTCTATGGAAGGATGATCAGGGATTTCAGACTTCCCTTCTTTCTTCTTAGACCAGAGGTTGTATTTGTTGGGGATACTATTTTATTTCTCCCCCTTACTCAGCTCATTTATTTGGCTATCTATGAGGGATTCCTCGTATGAAGATTGAGTTAAATGAGGAAATGGGGAGGTGTCTCCAATACAATGAATACCAGGGTCAAGCTCCTCTTCTTCCCTTTCCTCATCAATAACAAGTTTATTTTGACGAGGAGTCTAGATTTTCTGATCATTTCTATCTTTGTCCCTCTGTTACCTTGGAATAATCTGAGGAACATTGTTGCTCGGCCTCCTGAAGTTTCCTCTGTTATCAACATTTTGAGGATTTTTGTATGTCGGCTTCCCCTCCACTTCCAATTTTTCCATTCTAGTTGAAAGTGATTTTAGTAAATTGGTTACTTCATCCATTTTAGGGGGGGAAATAGAGGAACCGAATGTGGAGGTTTCATGTCTCTTCCTTGGTACGCCTCTATCAGCCTTATTTCTGAGTCAGTTAGTTGCCAATATGTTAGACTCCACTTCCAGGGCTGCATATTGCATGTGAGCCAAGGAAGTAGCTCTTCTCTCTCTTAGCAGGAGGCAGAAATCAGGATCAAAATCACTAACATAAGTGATTATGGTAGAGGCTTCTGTGGGTTTTATCTTAGTAAGTATCTTATTGTACATTTTATTGAATCTTTTATAGAAATCAGAGACATATTCCCCCCCTTTTCTCTTTAGGGACCCAAACTCTGTGATATAATACATAAAATATTTTTTATCCCCCCACTGCCTCAAAAATACATCATCTAGAGATTCAATACCAGCAATAGATCCAGGGGTCAAACCTCCAAACCACTTTCTAAACTCACCATCAAGGCTCTGGACAAAGACTCTCATCTAGACATCTTCATTTTCAATATTTAAATTGTCTGCATAACTGTAGAAGGAAGCAAGGTGCTCTTCAACAGTTATGTCCTCTTCTCCAATGAAATTAGGAATATATTTCAGGTAATCTCCAGCAGGGAGAGCATTCATGGGCTGAGGTAAGACCAGGGGGGCAGATCTTGCAGCCACTATGGCATCCATTCTATTTCTAGGAGGATTAGCACCTTCCATAGGGATATGAGGTGGAGGAGAATTAGGAGGAAAAGGTGTTAGAAAAGGGGATACTGGAACTGATCTTTTGAGAGGAAAGGGAAACAACAAAGGATTTGGAGAAAAGGCTATCGGGCTTGAGGGAAAAATGGTTTCCCTTTATACGAAATCAATAACTCTAATAGGAGGAGGAGTGGTAAATCTTGGAGTACGAAAATATTTTGAGGCATTGGATATAAACCATAGTATAATTTCAGAGGAGAGTGGAGTGGCAAGGTTTTCTCCCTCCAATCCTAGACCAGGAGGGGAAAACTCAATAGGAACACTCCCAAAATTCAAAGTTTGGGAAACTCCAACAAAAGGTATAACATAAGGCTGAAAAGTAGAAATTGGAGTTCCTATAGGATAATGAAAATCATCAGAAATATCTGGTTCAGTAGTAGAATTACCTTCATGAAGGGCCTTTCCTTTTCTGATAATTTTCTTTGGGTCAGCTTTAGCTATTGCCAAAGTTAGCTGTGGAGTAGACCTCGTGTGTCTGCCTCTAGAAGCCACAACTGAGGAAGTGGGATCGCCTAAGTGGAGTCACATCAATGGAGTTGCCAGGTGCACAATTGCAATCTTGATGTACTAGGTTCTGATGCACCTTCAGAACCAATAAGCTTTGTCATTCAATTCCAGGAAAATCTTGAATTCATCCTCGACAATGGCACCAGAAATGTTAGCACTAGAAGTCACCCCTGGATTGTTGTAGAAGTAAGCCCAATACTCATCATTTTATATGTCACATTGAATAGTTTTAAAGGGTGGTCTAATGGATGCAGCCTCCAGATTATATCACTTTAACTCAGAAAGATGGGTTGGTGCACATATACAAATGAGGTCTTGATATAACTTTAGTCAGTAATTTTGCATAATCGTGAGTAGGTGGAAGAGAATGAGGAGAAAATGTGAAGGATTGCTATGGACAGTCGATATTCTAGTAGCCTATAGAGGAAACGTTTCAGATGTAATATCCTCTTAGATATGAAAAATTCAAGAAACAAAAAACATTGTGACAGTACTGCAATCAAACCTACATTACATTACAATCACAACACTCGAATGGATCATCCATGCCCAAGTTTTTAGAATCAGAGGAAAAAAAATGAAGGAGAAATTGACTACCATTAAACAAGAAGTCTCAAGTGATAATACGCAACCAAAGAACTAGAGGCCTCATCAAAACTTTACAATCGAGAGCATAGATCTACCATCGACACTAACAAAACATGAGAATGACTCCTATATACTCAAATCAAAACCACAACAATAAGTTCGAGCTTCGCATTGAAGGCATTACGTCTGCATGCTTCCTAGAAAACTGTACATGCAGTCTTCTGGCCAATCATGAACATTAGTTAGACAAAATCGTGTTCCAGAATGGGCCTACAAATGAGTTGACCAGTTGACAGTCCTTTCCTGTACTTTCCATTTATGGTGGAAACGATGTCCAACCACCACCAACTGCTTTAATAACTTCTTCCTCGGGATCAAGGAGGCCCAAGTCAGCTCTGCATTTGTAGGATGTGGTGGCCTCTTCTTCATTGTTTGAGCTTTTTCGGATTGCCTGTGGGGGAGTCATGTAGGTGGATGTGGAGGAGGATATGGCAAGAACGATGGGTGCGATCGACGTGGAGATGATATGAGAGGCGGCCATGTGGATGGACGCGACAGAGGAAAGGTGATTGGGAAAGCGCAAATGACAGAATGTTGGTGCTGAGATGTATAGGCATGATGGTGGAGTGGCACGAGAATGTGACGTGGAGACTGAGGATAGAATGTGAGGGTAGGCGCAATGGGGACAATCCACCAAGGTGGAGGTGAGAGGGAGTAGGAGGGGAGGACACCTAGCGAGAGATGGTTGGTGGAAGTGAAATGGGATATGGAATAGAGGTGAGTAGATGCCACGTGTGCGGTAATGAGAGTTGGAAGGGAGTGGGAGATGTGACAGGCAGAGGTGAGAGACAAAGTGGAAGATAGATGTCAGCAGGAGGTAAGAGCAGTAAGAGAGGGTGGTAAGCGGTGTACTCGGAGGGGGTAGGAAGTGGTAAGATATTTTAGGTGGGGGTGGTCCAAATTAAGGAGAGGGAGACACGTTAGTGGGGGGCCCATGCTCGGAAACTACCAACTCGGACCCCGCCCCCTTCTGCTAAAGGTAGAATGGCAGGGGGGGTTCGATATGGGCCCTGTGTCGTAGATCTGAACATGCAGATCTCAGCTGCCCAGATCCACGCGCCTCTTACCACATCACGCCAAAATTTCAAATCATCGCTCGACTTGGGATAAAAAGAATTTGATGGTTTTTTTGATCCCCTTTCTTTCATTCTTTTTCCAAAATGTCGGCCCCTAGGAAACAAAACACCCTGATCATCTTTATGTGCTAACACTATGATTTCCTATAGGCCTGAGAGCCCTCCTTTAAACCCGCCATGATTAGACATTGAGATTCATTATTCTCTCTTCATATTATGTTTTGGCCATATCTTGAGAGGGTTCTCGATACTTTTATGTTACTTTACGGTCACTGATGCATTTTATTCTCATGTCATGCTTCTTGTTGTTGCATTTTTTTTTCTTAATCTTGCTTACTGTTATTTCCGTAACACTTGACCACTTGCCTCTTGCATTATTTGGCATCCATTTTGTGACCATCTACATATGGAGAGAATAGCTATTGGTAGTGGACCTCAATTTCCAGTATCTTATTGCATTCATTTTTCTTAGGTCGATTCCATGCATTTCAAATTTAGAAAGATGATGTTAAGCCACTCATTATATTCTAGATGAGAAAAAAAAATATTTTCCATGCTCATTAAAACATGAAAAATACATAACTCTTTTTCATGCTCATTAAAACATAAAAAGACACCTTCCGAGTAAAATTTCAACTGTTTTTTGTGCTCATTAAACCATGAAAAAGACACCTTCCAAGTAAAATTTAACCTCTTTTTCGGAATCATAAAAGGAAATGAAAATGACACCTCAAGAAATACAATCCATTTCAGATTTTGTTTTTGAAATTCATGTGGAAGATATATGGCATGCATCTCAGGAGTCATATGCAGACACTTTTGCATGGACCATGCATGCATGTCAAGAGACAAAAAGAGACCCACGCACATCAGATGCCATTCTGATATTTTCTGAGAAAAATTTGCAGAAACAAATTGGATATTTTAATTCCTCTAGGGAAAATATCCAATTTCAAAAAAAAAATCGTTCAAAACGGAGTACGGAAAGTCACGTTATGATCGTTTTAAAATCAACAAAATTTCAACATTTTTCTAGAAACGACCATACGGTTTTCAAAATTTCATCCAAAATTTATTTGGATATTATTCATTACAAGAAGATAAAGTGGATATGTGTGGAAATATCAATGATGCATATATTTCATCATATCCGTGCAGACATCTACATCTTCAACAAAATCTTCAAAGAGCACAAACTTGCACAATTGCGAGGTCTTCTTGGAGTGAAGGACATGGTTGCTTAGCAACTGTTTTTTTGTTCCTTCTCATTTTTTATTTTATGCATTGTAATTTGAGGGTTTTTTTTTTCCCATGAGTTTTTCCCTCTTTCCTCATTTAGTTCAGTGTATCTTTTGTATTTAGGTACTTAACATGGCCTCGTAGCCGGGACCCATTCATTATTTTCACCATAGTGATGTTCAAGAGGTGTGTTGGAGTTACTTCACACACACCTAGGATTTACTTTTCCTAAGTGTATTCCTTGTTTATTAGTCATAATTAGTCATTATCCAGTCTCCTATATTTTAGGGGACAATATTCCACCTGGAGAATATTCTCTTTCAGTTGACACTTCAGCTTGACTAGTTGAGTTGAGTTTAGATGTTGCATTGGTTTTGTCACCATGCAACATTGGGATCATCACCAGCTCACTACTCTTTGTTCAGTCAGTTAACTAAAGACTAGTTGACTAGTTAACTCAGTTAGGTGGCAGTTCACTCCCGTAACTGCCTGAGACACTATACTAGGTGGCATTTTACTCTGGTAACTGTTGGTGTGTGTCTAGGTCAATCTAGGCCACCACTATGGCTCATTAGTTACTCATGTATCCTATATCTATGTAAATTGTTCACTCTTTGAGTGTGGAATACGGTTAATGAGAATTCTTCCATTCTTTCTATCTTGCTTCTTCTTTCTCAATTTATCTTTACAAATGTGTGTAGTATTTTCTAGCTAGATCTATTCTGTGCAGGTTCAACACATTTACAATTAGATTAATAATGAATTTACATGGTTGTTTGTTGAAGTAAACTTGCACCTGAACTTGTTATTTTAGTTGATAAAAAAAATGGGATACTTTTAGATATGGATTTCTCTTTAAATATTATGAGAGACTTGCATGTTGATATTATGGTAGCTGCAGGAGGTATTATCCTCTGCATGTAACCCTGATGAGCTTAGAATATTCTACGAAGCAAGAGAAACCTTAAAACATTGGATAATAACCCTAGGAGACAAATCGACTCAAGCGAATATTTATTATTGAGTTATTAGCCTCCAGAAGTAGAAGTCGTCCCAATTAGGTCACTTGGAGGACTATAAATAAGAGGGCACTAGAGTTCATTTATCACTCTGACTCTCACAACTGCATAAGACCAGTGGTGCACAAGTTTGGAGAGGAGCTGTAGCTGCAACTGTTGGAACTGGCATTTTTTGTTTTGGCTTGGAATTTCTCTTGGTTATGGTTTGGACTTTTTGCTTGGTACGCTAGCTCTAGAGAGAGGTACACTACCTTGGTTGGATATTGGTTCTAAGGTTTGCTTCCAGAATTATTCTCTTTGTCAAAGTTAAGGTTCTTGGGGGTGGCATTTTTGCCTATGGTTGGGTGACAATATTGAGATATTTTCTATGGTGAAACGAGAAAACCTATTTTTCTAACAGGTTATGAACCCACAATATTTTCGGACAGTCTAACTACTAGAATATAGATTGGGAGGATTTTCTCAGTTACAGTTGCAGTTGCAACCAAAGTTTTGTTGTAGCAACGAAACCCTAACCATCTTATTAAGGCACCTTAAGTGAAAAGCTTGACCTGATTCCTAGATATCCTAGTGCACCCTAGCCTAGCGCACCTCCTGGTACTCTTAGCAAGACAAGACTTCAAGTTTGAGTTTTTGGTCAAAGTCAAAGGTTGACCAAGTCAAATAAGTCATGACTTACTCTATGAAGTCAAAATTTAGAAGGGGATTATAACTTTATAGCATGGAATACAAGGATTGACCTCATCCTTTCCAAGAATAAAGTACTGGATCTCATGAAAGGAAAGATCATGGAGCCATGATTTGAAGTGGGAAAAGAGAAGGAACCTCAGAACGTTACAATTATGGAGAAATTCAAGGACAATGACATCAACACTATGAGTATCATAGTGGACTCTGTAAAATACCACTTGATACCCTACATCTCTCATATTGACTCCTCTAAGAAGATGTACGATGCCCTAACTACCCTCTTTTCTATCAAAAGCATTGGATAAGTAATAAGTCTGAAGAATGAGATATGTGACATGAAAATGAATTATGATGATAGAATAACATCATACTTTGTGAGAATATCCCAGTTAAAAGATCAAATACAAACTATTGAAGAAGTAATTTCAGAAAAGGAACTGCTAAATATAGTACTCAATGGCCTTCCCAAGACATGGGATGCATTTGCTGCAATCATGAACAAAAGACAGGATTATCCTACATTTGAAGAACTTTGGACTTGCCTCTATCGGTTGCAGGAGACATGAGAAACCATTCAACGAATGACTTCCGCTAAAGAGGTAATCTTCTCATCCTCTTTATTTTCCATGGATCAATTTTCTTTTTCACTGGTTAAAAAATAGTTTTTGAGTTGTATTTTAGGCTGGTAGTTGCGCATAGGGGCCACCGTAGGTCATGTATATCGATACCTACGGAAACCATAGGTTTCCACAGAAGGCATTTGGTTCACCTGCGGAATTTTCACACTGTTTGTAAAACTCCACTTGCGGCAGACGAAACTCAAAAATTCTTTATGGGCGTTTAACCAATAAAAATTTCAAAGGAAGTGAAATAAATATGTTGACTTCTCTCTATGGTTCCCATGCAGGTTTTTGACTACCAAAATGTTGGAGTGAAGGGAGAGGGAACAAAAGGATGATGATTACATCACCAAGAATGACCTGGGAACAGTTAATTCCCTCTGGCAATGCGGGCTCCTGAAATGCTTCAAGATCTAGGGCATGAGGGCCCAAATGAGGTTACTTGAGTACTTAGTTAACATGTGGGATGTGGATCAATAAGTTTTTCATGTGGGATCCTAGGTACTCACCCTAGATATCAAGGATATATACTTTTTGATGGGATTATAACACCGTAGATCCCATGTGACCTTGACAGATGACAAGGTGGCGGTTTACCAATGAGTGAGTATGTCTGCCGGTATTGTGATTCTGATGATGAGAGATGTAAGGGAAAATTTTCCATTAGGGGTGTCCGAGATTTACCCCTAGTAATGGACTATCCTATTCACGATCTCACGTATGGTGGGGAGTGCATCTCCTCACATGGTGCTCCAGAGTTACTTCCAGTATGCAGTGGAGTGCATGGAGCCCCGGGTATTTAACTGGAGTGATGGGGTTCTTCGTAGTATGAAGAAAAAACTGACAAAGTGAAAGAAAGGTGACCTGAAGCAATTTAGGTATGGATCCATTTTAGTGTCATTCTTCCTCAAGAGGGATCCTCATTTGCACTTACAAGTAGAGTGGGGCCTACCAGCCCCACGGGATCCAAGGATGAAAAGATGGTGTGACCTCATGGCTTGGCACATGGCGAGCCCTATTGTTAAATACAATGATGTGTTATTTGATTGGCTGAGGCCTCAGATACTGATGGTAGATGACTATGCATATATTGGTTTGGTTTTTAGAGTCGACCTAGACTTGGTTCTGCCTGAGGATTCTCAATGGGGGAATTTAGGTAAGAAGCACATTTTTTCTTTTTATAATGTTTTTGTAAATTTTGAAATATGAAATATTTTCTATGTTTTTGATCCAATGACTAATCAAAATCTGTTTTGAAAACATAGATGTAGGACCGCACTGGCCTCTAAGTACATCCCCCATTCAGATGTTACACATTATTTTTGTAATCCCTTATGACCGTTAATGATGTAAACCTATATGTTGCCTTCAGAGGGGTTAGTGGCCTAGATTCCTAAAGAAAGAAGGGGGAATAACTTTCCCTAAGAGAAGAAGTTGTATTCTCCTTTGTAAAAACCCTATTAAAGAGGATTTCCGCATGTTGCTCTATAGCTAGGGTGAGGAAATTCCTGGTTTCCGTAGGCTGCACTATAGCCAGGGTGAGGAAGTTCTTGGTTTTCGCAGGCTGCACTATAGCCAAGGTGAGGAAAGTCTTGGTTTGCGCAGGCTGCACTATAGCTAGGCTGCGGAGTTTCCACAGGATGCACTATAGCTAGGGTGCAGAGTTTCCGCAGGTTGCACTATAGCTAGGGTGTGGAAATTCCTGTACATGGGAAAAATGAGCGTCTTCTCAATGCTTCTAGAAGGAGAATATTCTATGGTGAGGTGGCCTCCGAATGGTTTGGATCTTACTTGTTTTCATGATTTAGTGGGATCAGCCTAACCTCCTCACCTTATCATCTTCAACTTATAAAAGGAGAGGAGCTCTCATGGAGAAAGTTAGCTTGAGCTTGATTGGGTTGGAAATTTCTTGAGCTTTTGAGATTAGAAATTTGGATTGAGATTGTTAGCTTAGTATGTTGGCTTTGAGCTTTACTTTGTCAAGATAGATTGTGAGTAGCTATCAGATCCATGGTCTTAGAATCCTTGGAGCAAGAAGTGTGTGGTAAGCAAGGAACTGTTGGAAGGAACCTTATGCCATCAAGGCATCTGATTGTAATCACTCTTCCTATTATTTAATATAATACAGTGGAATTCTTCTTTCCCATAGAATTATCTTTATTTTATTGCATAATTCCTTGATCATATGCATAGGCTGTCATTGAATATACTTTTTTCTTCTTTCACTTTGGTTGGTTTTGTGTCTCACTGCAAGATCAATATCACAAGAGCACCGGAGTGAAACAGGAACAACAAAGACATAAGGAAGCTACATTTAAAGGTATGTCTCTCGTCTTTTGTTTAGTAGTAAATTCGATGATTAGAGCCTAGGGAAAGCGCCATGTCTTGTCATGTTTTGTTCTAGATCTAGGTGGATCTAGGGGGGTTGATTCATGTCCGCACTTAACAATTATCTCGATAACAAAATTAGCACTTAATCCACCTAGATCTAGGGGGATTAATTTACGTTCGCATTCAATGATTTACCCAATAACACCATAGACAAGGGGAAGTAGCTGAGGTAGAAGGATGGGATGCTGGTGATTATGAGGTGATCGAGCATAACCTGGAGGGGTTGATAGTGGGTGTCTCAGATATCTCTATCGATGATATCATGAGACGATATCAACGACATACACGTATATGGTTCTCTTAGTCGACTACTCCATAGGGTGGCATGAGCAGTTGTGTGTTATTGTGAACAACATCCTTGATGCTATTTTCTATATGAAGCCATGTGCTTCTCATTTTGATATTTTGGTCTTCGGACAAAAACACTTTTTTGTAAAAACTTGTATCATTATATATACATGAGGCTTCTATCGGCTTACTTGATTTATATACAAAATGTGGTTGGATTTATAAATGTCCCAAATGTTTTTCTAACACATAATTAGCTAATGCATCTGTTAATGCATTTAGACATCTAGGAATGTGTTGATATTCAATGTAATAAAAATGGCATTTCAAGAGGTGAATTCATAAATATACCCTTAACAAAGTAGGACTTCAGATAGCATAGACATTACTCAATTGTAGTACAACTAACTGGGAATCAAGTCGTACAACAAGATGACGGATTTCGAGTGAAATAACGTTGGTCAACAATTCGATGACTGCATTGCACTCCGCGATATTGTTAGTTTCATGACCGAGGCAAACATCGTGTAGACTGATTAATTCATTCGTGGGTGTGTAGATTGCCCAAGCAACAGATTATAGGTTCTGAGTACTACGACTAGCACCATCGACGAATCCAATGTGGGGTAGAGAAGACACTGACATTTGGAAACCAAGAACAACACAAGGTAAGAAGTTGGGGGTCGAAACCAAATAACGAAAAAACACACGAAAAGTAGCACACAAAAGTATGATACAGTAAAATACAAGCATTCATGAAAAGGAAATCTAATCATAGAACTTCTTCAAGTAAATCCCATTTTTGGGTTCACTCAAAGGAATGCCATATGTTAACGCTCTATAAATTCCCAGAGGTTATCAGGAGGTAGAAGAAATTTAGCAGCGATTACTTTATCCAACCACTTTGAAACCGAGGTCTAGCCCTGCTAGTTTCAGAGAGGGATATCTTTGTAATATTTAGATATGTTCGGGTTTTACATATTAGGCTAGTTAAATTAATAGGATTATGTTGTTTTGTTTTATAAATATGGTTGGAATATTTCTCACGCATCCATTAGGCCATGGGGTCTGTGTTATGAGTTGAGATCAGAGAACATATTTTATAAGGTTTCTTCACAGGGAAGGTAATGTAAATTTTGGATCCTTTAGAATTAAAGTGATGGAAAGGTAGAAAAAGGTGAGATAACCAATCACAACAAAGAAGCATTTAATAATTTCTTTATCACAATATCAGAAGAATAACATTCAGATCTTTAAAAGCCAGAAACTGAGTATACAAAGATAAATTATGCACTTAACCTTCTTTTAAATGATCAGAGATAGAAAACAAATTGGTAACGAAGTAAGATAAGCATTAAACAATGAGAAATAACATCACCAACATCAACATGCAAGAATCCTTTGAATCATCCTTTTATTATTGGTAGATCTCTTCAAAATGATTACAGATTACAACATGCTTGGGCGTAAATATCAACCCTCAAAGCTTCGAAGTCTAAAGTATTTATAGAAAAAATACAATTCGATCCTATCATTAATGATTAGGATGTGGTAGAATCAAATCCCGACTACTTATATAACTAAATACAAAAATGTAGGAAATGTTAATGATCTGTCGAATTCTTTGTGCTAATTTTGGGGAAGGTTGTTGGTGAGCCATCAACTTGAGTTTGACTTCTCTGTGTGATAACTTGGACATCCACCTCATTACTCGATCAAAGTGCACAGTCCATCCCATCTCTTTTGAATGGGGATGGTGATTTTGAGTAACATTCGGTAAACTTCATCCATCTTTGTGTATTTGGTGAAGGTGGGCTTGGTAATGAGCATGTACTTGATATCGTGTTGGATGTTGAGGTCCAAATTCAAAGTCTCCAAAAATGATTTACCAGTGATACTTCCCTGTATCCATGCAAACTTAGAACCATCCTTTTCCACTTTGATGATCTTTTGTTTGTAGTTTGAGAGGGTAATCAACTTATCATTAATCATAAGTAACTCTAGTATCCCCTTCTTGTGTAGTAAATCCATTTTGTTGAAAAAGCTTTGAACTCTAATTTCCATTGCTTGGGACCTTTCCTCCAGTTGTAGCATTAATCCTCTCTTATTTAAAACTTTCTTGACCTCAAGGATAGTTTCTATTCTATCCTAAATCTCCAAGGCCTTTAACTCCTCTCTTGTTTTGGAATTCAAGAGTCTAATAATTTCGTTTTCCTCAATAGGCATTTCTCCTAGTTCTCCTCTGATCTTATCAATGGCATGTTTGCTTCTCTGTATTAGTTCATGTTGCTCGAACATAATCTGTATAAGTGGCCAAATTTATGTCATGGATTTGTAGATGCCGATCCAAATGTTTTCTTTGGCCTCTGAAATTCTTTTGGCAATGAATGTTTCTTTCTGTAGCTTCTGCTATTCTTGCTTGAGTCTCTGTTTTGTATGCAACTCTGTATTGTAACTAGACTGGAAAGTGGCCTTCAATTTATGGAGGTTATTGATCACATCCTGCAATCTTTTGATTCCCATCCCTGCAAGGACATGTCTTCCATGGACTACGCCAACTTTTATGGTGCCTCTGTGGTCATTACTGAAGTTGTTGTATCTTCACTGACCCTTGTGAGAGGGACAGCATTAAGTGGAATGACTGCCATTGGCACACTCTGCTCTTTTTCTTTAATTAGATTCTCCAGCTCAGCTTCCATCTCCTTGATCTGAGCATTATTCTCCATGATCAACTTCAACATTTCCTCTTTATGGCACTCAACCTCAGACATTTATTTATCCTATGGGTCTTCTGTAGCAGATATTTTCAATTGTTTCCCTAGGGAAACTATGTCAGTGTTCTTCTCCTTGAGGAGCTCTTCTACTGCTTTAACAATGGATGGATCATATCCAATTTTGAGTACCAGTTCTTCCAGAGATTTATCTTGTTATCCTTTGCCAAATAAGACACCTTCTCCAGCTTCAGCTGAGTTTGGACATTATTCAAAGAAACCTGCAACTTTGCAGTAGTCGTGGAGGTATTGGCCAAGGTGGAGAAAATCATCTCTCCAGTCTGTGTGTGCAGATCCATCTGATTGGCTGGATGTACATATTTTCTATCAAACTCAAATGTTGACCTTTTGTAATCATAAATTGTTTTGGGTTGAGGCACTTGTGCCTACAAGTATGCCATGTGTATCCTCCCTATTTCTATGTCAAAAGCAAAGAGAAACCTATGTTGGGTTGTAGATGATTGCTTCCAAAATTGTGCATAGGAGCTACTAGTAAGCATCTCATTTGTCTTCTTAATCAAGTTATATTTCTAAAAAATGCTAATCTCTACAGACTCTTGTGTGGGTTTAGTAGTCAATGTGGTATCAGGTTTCTTCTTGGATGAAGTAGATATCATTTATTGGCTTCCTCAAAACAATGGTGAATGTTCTCCCTCCATTATGGTGGACTGTGTCTCCTCTCCTCTAGACCTGTCAGGTGTATGACTGGTCTTTGGTCTTTTCCTATAAACTTGGAAGTCTTCTACTGAGACTTCAGTGACTAAGGGGGATACATACTTCCTAGGCCTCTTCTCTACTAGTACCTATGGAGTGGATGTTTGCAAAAAGATGGCAGGAAAAGACTGTGGTTTGGTATCAATTAAAGTGTTTTCCTCCCACTCTGTTTGGTTCATGAATTTCTCTATCTCTGGTCTAGGCACATGAGCATAGGGGGGGATTTTTTTCTTCAATGTGGTTTCTGTGATAAATCCATAGGGATCATACTACCAAGGAAAACCAAGACTGAACTTCATTTCTTTTAATATCTTGTTGGCTTCTTCCCCTGTTGCTCTGCTCTTACAGATAAAACATCATATTTGTCCCTTGATCCTCAACTATTGTTTCTTCTTAAAATCCACGAAATGAATGCCGTATAAATTAATCATCTTCTTGATATATTCTAGAGCGAATATCCTGACAGGAAAGTATTTGGGAAGCTTATAAGGGGCCAACTCACATCCATAAAATACGATCTTTGTGTGGTCCTTATATAGGTATCAACCGCATGTTTTTGCAAGGTCCAATAGGTGCAATATCCTTTGGATATCTTCATTTATACTAGGCTCTTTCCATCCACTTAACATGCTCACCAATGGGAGGTAAAACTGGTCAATGAACTACTTAAAACAAAACTCAAATGAATTCTTTCTTAGTAATGACGTCTAGGATGTGATTGGTTTTGGCTTTCCGTCTGGGTTGAGATTCTGCATCAAGAAAGGAAACTTCTTTGACTGAAAAAATATGAACATGTATGCAAATATTGATGAGTACCTGAACATGCCTTATGTAGGAAAATTGAAGAGTTTCTCATGACTATTATCGGCCAAAAAATGGCTGAAAGTGAACTGGGTGGTGGCCTTCTCTTCGGTGGAGAATAATATAAGAAACCCAGGATGGGTTCGTCCACCCACTCGTCTAATTAATATCTGAGTAGATAGCATAGGGAGGAAATAATTTGGTTACCTTTCTCTGAGAAAATGGAGGAATGATAGGGGGGAATTTTCTTGTGTAATTGGGCACTTTCAGGGAGGAAAAGATCAAAGATTTGCACTCTCTGGGGAAAAGACAACTTCTAGTATAATTTAGTCAGGAATTCAATAGAAAAAAGGGAAATGGATTCGGCTTTGGGTACCTGCATCATTTGGTCTATGGTTTCATATGTAATGGTGAAAATGGTATCTCCATATGACAAAATGATGGCTCTATGATTGGGGAGATAGTGTTCCTGGAACTTGAGGGAGAATTCGGGGAAGTGGTAGACTTGGGGGAAAAGGTACAGTGGGAGATTGGACTCCTAGAGCCCAATCTTTTCGCTCTGATCCAGAAATTTATCTTTGAGCCAGAAGTGCAATTCGAAGAACTCGAATTCTCACTTTGGATCTATAATTAAGTGATATTTTTCGGCTAGCAAAATTCGGTCTAGATCAACAGGAGGGGGGATAAAGGGATTTTATTCAACCTTTATGGATTTGTACTTGGGATTCATTGGCTTGACTGATACCTGCAAGTTGAAACAAAATATTAGCTATGCTTGTCGGCATTTAATGGAGATTGTTGACTTAAGACATCGGATAAAACAAGCTTCGGCTATGTTGGGATCGTACACAGTGCAACAATGGAAAAAACATGATTAAAAGGATGAACAACTATCCGTTGGAAAAAGGATGATGGGTCGACATGCCAATGGTTATGATCGCCCGCATTGATTGGCCAATGAGTATCTCAGGCATGAGGTGGAGAGGTAATAAATGGGTAAAAGGTGTATAGGGGTGAGGTTGAGGGTAGTGAGTGGATGACAAGTGGATGGGATGTGACGAGTGATAGGTGAGTGGGGAAAGGTACGTGGCAACAAAGAATATAGCGGTATGGGGAGGTGGTTTGGTGTCTTTTTCGGAGGGGGGGTGGGGTAGGTGGTATATAGCGAGAGGGGGGGTCTGAAATAATAGGAGTACATCACGTTAGGAGGGGCCCACCGGGG
>ML796094.1:278408-306412 GCA_009831015.1 Picea engelmannii
CCGTTAAAAATAGAATGGACATGGAGGTTCCGATATCATCTATGGGTCGTATATCTGAGCACCTTTCGCTTTGTCATCAATCTAAGCACACCTTTTAATCATAGAGCGCCAATCACTTTATATCATAAAAACTTTAGGATAGTGCCCTTTTTGTGGGTTTTTGCGCTGCTCCCTTTTCATTTTTGTCACCAAGGGGTTAGAAAACAACATTTTTTCCTCAAGTCAAGGAATTTAACCAACTTCATGTATGTTTTATTGAAAAGAAAACAAACTAACCTATGTCCTAATCTAATCACCTAGAAAATTTAACCCAGATTAGACTGTTGGGTTAAAGAATTACTCTAGCCTTGGACTGTTTGATCAAGTTTAAACTGTTTGATCAAATTTATTCACTAACCTATCTATCTTGGCTAAGATTAAACAGTTTAGCCAAGTTTTATTCACCAACCTATCAACATAAATTCAAAAGACTTCACCATGATTGGACTGTATGAATCAAGACATTCTTATTTCATGGGGTTTATCGTTTTTTCTTTTCTTACCCTCTTTTATTTCTTTTATTTCTTTTTATTTCTTTTATCCTTTTCTTTCTTTTCCTTCTTTCTTTTTTCTTTTTTTATTTGTCTCTCTTTTCTTTTTCTTTTGTAAATCATTTACATAATGAAATATTATTTACAACCAAAAATGCAACAAGAGTAAAAATTTATAGTCACCAGTTGATCGTATGAAACATAGGATTATAATAGTGGCTCCACTTGGGGTTGGTGGTCTCCCTGTGAGGTGCCAAGAACCAACCTCCTGATGTCTTGAAAGATTTTCTCCAATGCTTCTTTTGCATCTTGATTTATTTTATTTTGAGAATCTAGTGGCGCTAGTCAGTGGCTTAGGGCCTTCTCTTCGAGATTCAACCATTTGATCAACAACACCCACACATAAAATAAAAGTAAAAGGAATGGTTTGTACAATGAAATTGAATGACTAAAACCTCAATGGGGTGGTACATAATTCTTGAGAATTCTTCCATTTACAGGTCTTCCTAGAAGGTCTGCTCCATCACTGTCCTTGAGAAAAAAGGCATCATTTCCTCTGAATGCCTGAATGATGTAAGGGAATTTCCACAAACTATCAAACTTTCAATTTTTACCCTTTTCCTCATTCCTAGAATCCCACTTTAGTACCAAATCACCCAAGTCAAAATCATCCTCTTTAGTTCTCCTGTCATAAATATTTTTCATACTTTCTTGGATTACCTGGGTCTTGTTATACACTTCTTATCTAGACTGATGTAAGTGTATCATCTGATTTATTCTACTTTGGGTATAATTGGTTTCCACCTATACCTCTTGCTGCATTTTCATAACAGGGACTCCCAAAAAAATAGGGAAAACTGCATCAATTCCATATACCAATTGATATGGGGACATACCGATTGATCTTTTTGTGGTTAGTTAGTTATCCTAGAGTGCATGAACTAACTTATTATACGAATACTTATTGTTTTCCTTCAATGTATTCTTAATGATATTCACCAGAATTTTGTTTGAGGACTCAACTAACCCATTTCCCTGAGCATAGTAGGTTGTGGAGTTCCCCAAAGTAATGTGGTACTGGCTGCAAAAATCTACAAGCTTTTTGGATCTGAAGGACTCTATATTGTCAATTATGATTTTCCTAGGACATCCAAATTGAGACAAAATATTATTTTCCAAGAATTCAATGATGACAGAGTCAGTGGCTTGCCTACATGGTACAACTTCAATACACTTTGTGAAATATTACGTGGCTGCGAGGATCCACTTATGTTGGCTGGAAGAGGGTGGATAAATCTCACCAATAAATTCCAAACCCCATTGCTGGAATGGATCTTCTACTAAAATAGGTTTGAGGGGAAGGGGAAAAAGTTTCCTTTTTCCTTCAAAGACTTGATACTTGTGGCAAGAGGTCACCTTTTTGTGTACGTCTGCAAACAAGGTGGGCCAGTAAAAACCGGCTCTGAGGATCTTGTTAGTAGTGGTTTTCCAACTGAGATGCCCGCCACACTCACCTTCATGGAAATCCTGCAATACCTTGTCAGCTTCATCCATTAATAAGAAATTAAGTAAGATACCCCCAAGGTCTTTCTAGTAAAGGTTTTCATCTAGAATACAATATTTCAATGCTTTTAGTTTAATAAAACTAGCTGGTCTTAGTTAGACCAGGAGAAGCTTGTAAATTATGAAGGACAAAAATGAGGTCTGCGTACCAAGGAGAGTTTAAGAATACCTCTTTTACATTTGGAGTCTCCTGCTCTTCCTGCTCGTCAACTACAGCCAAAAATTTAATGTCTAAAGCATAAAAATTGGACTCGTCCATCAATTTGGCCAAACCCTGACCCTTGATCAGTTTAGTGGGTTTTATTTCTATATTGTATTCCAGAATGAAAAAAATCCACTAGCCTCTCCTACCATCAGGATTATCCTGAGTCAAAATATCCTTCACCACTTCATTTGGAACATAAGAAATCATGTGAGAATGGAGAATATAAACTCTAAAATCTTTTATTGCCTTTACTAGGGGAAAATCTTGTTTCTCCATTATATTATAGTTCAATGCAACATCTCTCAATGACTTGCTGGAAAAGGCTATGGGTTGTTCATACCCTTCATTGTTTTTCTGCAATAGTACTACTACAATGGTGTGTTTAGACACAAAAGAGAACAAATAAAAGTCTTTAGTGTAATCTAGACTGATCAAAACCTAGGCTTGTGTAAGTGCATGTTTTACTTGCTCAAATGACTGTCTAGATTTGGTGTTCCATCTTATTTTTGTGTCTTTTTTTAGCATATTTGTGATGTTCCTGAGGAGTTCTGCCAAATTGGGTATGAATCTTCTCAGGAAATTTATTTTACCAATGAATAATTGCAATTCTTTGATGTTCCTATGGCGTTCTAGTTTCTAGATAGCTTCTATTCTACTGGGGTCTATTTTAATTCCATATTTAGAGATTATATGCCCCAACAACTTGCCTTATTCTAAACCGAAAAGGGTTTTCTAGGGATTTAATGAAATCCCAAATTTTTTGCACTTCTCAAACACTCATATGAGATGTCGTAAATGTTCCTCATCTGATTTGGAGTAGACAGTAACATCGTCCAGGTATATGACTATAAACCTACCAAGATTGTCCACAAAGGAAATATCCATTTCTCTTTGGAAAGTGGCGCCAACATTCATCAAACCAAAGGGAAATTTCACCTACATGAAAGTTCTCCAGGGTGTGGTGAAAGTTGTTTTCTCCTGGTCATCTGAGTGGACAAGGACTTGGTTATAACCCAAAAAACCATCTAGTAAGGAGATCCTACTGGACCCAACTGCCTTTTGTAAGATGTGGTCCATTTTAGGTAGGGGGTAGTTGTCTTTGAGGGAAACCTTGTTCAGGTTTCAGAAATCAATGCAAAGCCTGATTTCACCCATCTTTTTCCTGGTAGGAACCATATTAGAAACCCATTATGAAAATCTTAAGGGTACTATAATTTTGGCATAATACATTGTTTTAATCTCTTTTTCTATCATTGGTAGTAACTTGGGATTGATACTCCTAAGTTTTTGTCTGAAAGGTTTATGTTCTTATTTTATTGGAATTTTATGTTGTATGATACTGGTGTCGTAAGCCGTTAAATATTCATAGCTCCAAGAAAAGAAATCTACGAATTCTTTGCACAGATCGATGTATTTATGATTTTTATCTAGAGGTAAAGACTTAGATAATTTAATCATTTTGGTTTTTTCCTCTGTTCTTATATTGCACTCTTTGACCTCTCTCCTAGTGGGTTCTATCTTTGGTTTTTTCGCTACATCGTTAAAATCAAACATGTCTTCTAAAGGAACTAAACCCCTAGGTAAAACGTTTTTTTTTTTTCAGATGAAAAACATCAGAGTCTTCATCGTTTTCATTTATTTAATCTGCTTCTACTTTATTTACTCTGTCATTTTCAAAAACTAATTTATTTACACTATCATCATCATTCTCTGTATCTATATTTGTACATTCAAACTCATTCTTCGAATGCAAGAAATCTTCAATTTGTTCATCGTTGCCAAATACCTGCCAGTACCTAATGTTGTCTGGAATAGTCGGTTTGCACTTCACCTCTACTGTGTATTGGCAATTTGGTTTGAAAGGTTTTCTTCATGTGGTTGCTGAAGTAGCCAATATGTCTCCTAGTATGCTCTGGCTTCTAGGCATTACCTGCAAGTCGATTTTAGTGAAACATTCTAAAAAATATAAAACAACATTTCTATAGGCTGTGAGTCTAGGATTCTTAGCTGAATACTCACCTTTAATTTGCTTGATGACAAGTTCAAAGTCACCTCTTACCATAATATTTTTGGAGCCAACCTTCTTCAATAACTTCAGGCCGAGTAGTAAGGCTTCGTACTCCACTATGTTGTTGGTGCACTAGAAATTTAGTTTATAAGAGTGGCTCTCTAAATAATTTACTCTATGATTGTGAAACCAAAACCCAGCTCCATCTCCCTCTTTGATCATAGCCCCATCAAAATCCATACTCCAGAGATCAGCTGGAAATTCATCATTTTCTACCATTACATTATTTCTTACCTCATTATTTGCTTTATCTTCTTGTAGGTCAAGTGCATCATATTCCAACTGAGCAATTTGATTTTACAATTCACCATCATTGTACAAAATGAATGAATCTAGATAAAAGTGTGAAGAGTATAATTGGTAGTTGTGTGGTTGTTCCTAACTGCTGACCATATACTTAATCAGAGTCTCGCTGTACAGTCTTCTCTATTGTCCAAATATCGGGATGCTAGCATAAGCCATGTCTAACCACAAAGTTCCTTTCAACTTAGCTCCCCAAGATCTGGATAACAACATACCATATTTCAGGGGAATGTCTGAAACCACAATATACATCACCATGATTTTTGTTGGGATTTGAGTCAAGGTGATACATAAATATTTAATTAGCCCTATACATTTGACCTTGCTAGAGTCGAAAGAATGCAAGTCCATGTAGGGTCTAGTGAAATCAAGCCCCAACTTATCCATCGCAAATTTGGGCATCAGATTTGTAGAGGCATCAGAATCAAGAATAGCATTGTGTAAGATTTTGTCATGGATATTCAGATTGATATAGAAAGGGCGAACAACACCGTTGTCAGTTTGTACATCAACTTCAGGTCCGAACAACAGCTCAGGTTGATCATCAGTAATATTTACGGTATCTGAGTGTGTGCCTGATCCAATATTTAATGCTTTTCTACCTATCTTTGGTTCAATGCTTAATGCTTTGATCACCTGTGACCTATAATAATTTTTTCTCATTAGTTCGGACAGGGGAATACAAATCTTCAATTTGGCTAGTTCCCCTTCCAGGCTGAAATTAGTGGAAGTTTTTCTTTGTCTCAACACTTTTGGTTTGTCTATCATATCTCCTTGGGAAGAAGTATTTGGCTGACTAGTAGATGCAACCTCGATTTTATCTGATCTTTGTGAATGTTCAGTATTTCTTTTTACAGAATATTCAACATTATTATTCTCGGGGACTTTCTTGAGAGAATCATATGGGGTTTTCTTTGGCCTCATTTTTTTTCTTCGTTTCAATAGCCTTATTTGTAGGATTGTCATTAGTCTTCTTGCTTCTTAAGTTATATTGTCTGTTCACCTCCATTATATCATTCTCAAAGGCCTGTTGTTTTGTTTCCTCTTCTTCCTCATTTAACTTTGTTTGTGAGAGGAGAAAAATTTCATGTTCTTCCTAAGTAAGAAAAATGGAGGCATCGTCGTGAACTCCCATGAGGTTTATGTGAGTATCATCTAACTCTTCAATTATCTCCTCCCTATCATCAGCGTAATTTTCCTAAAGAGGTGGTCTAATCTGCTGATCAAGCCCCCTTTTCTCTCTTTGATCTTTCAGATCTCTCTGCCTAATCTGGGTAGGGTTCCTTATGAACTTTGGATTTCTAATCTGAGGGTAGGATGATTTTCCCTCGGCGGATTCCTGTTAGCAATGGTTAGCCTTTCCATCATTCTCTCCATACTTCTAACTATGGAATCTAGTTTAGCATCTGAAGAATATGTGGAAGTCTCTTCTTTGATTGTAACCCTTCTCTCTGTTCATTGCTTGGCTCTTCTGGCTAATAGATTTGGTTCCACGCTTACTGCACTTTTATGCATGTCTTCTAGGGTGAAAAAATTCCTTTCCCTTAGTGGATATGAGATATTAGCATCAAATCCGTCAGGGAACTTGATTAAATCCAAACCTTGTGGGGGTTTAATATCATCTGGAATTACATTATAAATATTGTTGAAATGAATGCAGTAATCCTGCACTATTTCCCCTTGATTCCTTTTGATATTCTCATATTCTGACAAAATCTAGACAGGATTTTTATTTACCTCCCATTTGTCGAGAAAAATTTGTTGAAAAGTAGCAATGTCAACTATGGTAGCAGGGCATAAATCTTTGAACCATTTTTGACTTCTCCAGTCAAACTATGTGCAAAAATTCTCATCTGGACATATGCTTCATCAACTTCATGCAAATCAAAATAATCATTCATCTTATCAGCATGTTGTTGTGCATTAAGAGGTCCAGTACCATCAAACTAAGGAAGTCTGGTTTGATAGTCCTGGGGCATGGCATGTAAGGGAGAAGCCAACACCAAGGGAGCATATATTGCTGCCATGATTGGTGGAGGACGTTGAACAACAACTTGTGTGATTGGAGGAGAAGTGATGGAAGAAGTAGAAGAGGTAGGGCTAGGAGATGTAGAATGAATTATTTGATGTTTGATGGACGCTGCAGTAATAGTCAGGGAAGAAAGTTCTACAAATTGTTGAAAGTGATCTTGGTACAAAGTTTGATCAAGATTTGCTACTATATCTTCTAACTTGTTGAATTATTGAAGGAAGCGTTGATCAAATTCTTCTCTAAGAGAAAGTATTTCAGGGATCCTAGGTTGTAAAATGGTTTGATCTAGGAGTGTTTCACTTATAAAGATATCATATTTGGTTCTGAACAGGATTTTCTCAAAAGATATGTCAAACTCAAGATCCTAAATAAAGACAAGTGTTTATGGGAGAGAAGTAGACCTATGAAGGGGACTGTGACTCCCAGAACCTTCTATAGTGTTTTTCTTTCTAAGTAAGTTTTCTGGATCATCTACTGCTATTGCATGTTCTAGGTCAGGATCAGATCTAGTATGAATTCTTTTAGGTGCCAAAATTTTAAATTTTACGAAACCTAAACTAATATATGCAAACTTTAACAACCTCTAAACATTTATCTATTTGTAAATTAGATTTTATGATTTGTTTAGAAATAAAGTTTTCTTTATCTAGGGAAAAGAAATCGTAGGATGGAAAGTTTGTTTGATTGTCTCCAGTATTTTCGCCACTATGTTAACGCTCTGTAAATTCCCAGAGGTTTTCAGGGGTTAGAAGAAATTTAGTAGAGGTAACTTTATCCAACCACTTCGAAACCAAGATCTAGCCCTGCCATTTTCAGAGAGGGATCTCTCTGTAAGATTTAGATATGTTCAGGTTTTAAATATTAGGCTAGTTAAATTAATAGGATTATGTTGTTTTGTTTTATAAATATGGATGAAATATTTCTCATACATTCATTGGGATATGGGATCTATGTTGTGAGTTCATATCAAAGAACCAATTTTATAAGGTTTCTTCATAGGGCAAGGTAATGCAAATGTTGGATCCTTTAGAATTAAAGCGATGGAAAGGTAGAAAAAGGTGAGATAATCAATCACAACAAAGACGCATTTAAGAATTTATTTATCACAATATCAAAAGAATAACATTTAGATCTTTAAAATCAAGAAACAGATTATATGAAGATAAATTCTTCACTTAACCTTATTTTAAATGATCGGAGACAGAAAACAAATTGGTAATGAAGTAAGATAAACATTAAACAATGAGAAATAATATCACCAACATCAACATACAGGAATCCTGTGAATCATCCTTTTATTACTTGTAGATCTCTTCAAAATTATTACATATTACAGCTAGCTTGGGCATAAAGATCAACCCTCAATGCTTCGAAGTCTAGAGTATTTATAGAAAAATTACAATTATGTCATGTCATTAATGATCAGGATGTGGTAGAATCAAAATCTAACTACCTAGATAACGAAATATAGAAATGTAGGAAATGTTAATGATCTGTCAAATTCTTTGTGATGATTTCAGGGAAGGTTGTTGGTGAGTCATCAACTTGACTTTGACTACTCTGTGTGCTAACTTGGACATCCACCTCATCATTACTCAATCAGAGTGCACAGGTCATCCCATATCCTTTGACTAGGGATGGTGATTTTGAGTAACCTTTGGTAAACTTCATCCATCTTTGTGTATTTTGCGAAGGCGGGCTTGGTGATGAGGATGTAATTGATCTCATGTTGGATGCTGAGGTCCAACTGCAGAGTCTCCAAAAATGATTTACCAGTGATACTTCCCTATATCCCTGCAAGCTTAGAACCATCCTTTGCCACTGTGATGATCTTTTGTTTGTATTCTGGGAGGGTAATAAACTTGTCATTGATCACAATTAACCCTGGTAGACCCTTCTTGTGTAGTAAATCCATTTTGTTGAAAAACCTTTGAACTCCAATGTCCATTGCTTCGGACCTTTCCTCTAGTTACAACATTAATCCTCTCTTGGTCAAAACTTTCTTGACCTCAAGGATAGTTTATGTTCTATCCTCAATCTCCAAGGCCTCTAGCTCCTCTCTTTTTTTGGAATTCAAGAATCTGATAATTTCATTTAACTCAGTAGGAATTTCTCCTAGTTCTCCTCTGATCTTATCAATGGCATGTTTTCTTCTCTATATTAGTTCATGTTTCTCGAATATAATCTGTATAAGTGGCCAAATTTCTATCATGGATTTGCAGATGTCCATCCAAATATTTTCTTTGGCCTCTAAAAGTGTTTTGGCCATGACTATTTCTTTCTCTAGCTTCTACAATTCTTGCTTGAGTCTCTATGTTCTATGCAACTCTGTATTGTAACTAGACTAGAAAGTGGCCTTCAATTTATGGAGGTTATTGATCTCATCCTACAATCTTTTGATTTCATGTCCCTATAAGGACATGTCTTCCATGGACTTTGCCAACTTTTTTGATGCCTCTATGGTCGTTACTAAAGTTGTTGTAGCTTCACTCACACCTATGAGAGGGACTGCATTAAGTGGAACGACTTCCATTGGCACACTATGCTCTTTTTCTTTAATTAGCTTCTCCACCTCATCTTCCATCTCCTTGATCTGAGCATTCTGCTCCATGATCAACTTCAAAATTTCTTCTTTATGGCCTTTAGTCTCAGCCATTTCTTTAGCTTATGGGTCTTATGTAGAATATATTTTCAATTGTTTCCTTATGGAGGCTATGACAACATTCTTCTTCTTGAGGAGATCTTTTGCTGCTTTAACATTGGATGGATCATATCCAATTTTGAGTACCAGTTCTTCCATAGATTTTATCTTGTTATCCTTTGCCAAAGAAGACACCTTCTCTAGCTTCAGCTGAGTCTGGACATTATTCAAAGAGACCTGCAACTTTGCAACAGTTGTGGAGGTATTGGCCAAGGTGGATAAAATCATCTCTCCAGTCTGTTTGTGCAGATCCATCTGATCAGCTGGATGTACATATTTTCTATCAAAATCAAATGTTGACCTTTTGTAATCAGAAATTGTTTTGGGTTGAGGCACCTGTGCCTGCAAATATGCCATGTGCATCGGCTCCCTTTTTTTATGTCAAAATAAGAGAGAAACCTATGCTGGGATATATATGATTGCTTCCAGAATTGTGCATAGGTGCTACTAGTAAGCATCTCATTCTTCTTCTTAATCAAGTTATATTTGTCAAAAATGATAAGCTCTGCAGACTCTTGTGTGGGCTTAGTAGTCAATGTGGTATCAATCTTCTTCTTGGATGAAGAAGTTGATATCATTTGTTGGCTTCCTGAAAACAATGGTGAATGTTCTCCCTCCATTGTGGTGGATTGTGTCTCCTCTCCTCTAGACCTATCAGGTGTATGATTGGTCTTTGGTATTTTCCTATAAACTTGGAAGTCTTCTGTTGAGACTTCAGTGACGGAGTGGGATACATCCTTCCTGGGCCTCTTCTCTACTAGTACCTATGGAGTAGTTGTTTGCAAAAAGATGGAAGGAGAAGACTGTGGTTCAGTATCAATTAAAGTGTTTTCCTCCCACTGTGTCCAATTCATGAATTTCTCTATCTTTGTTCTAGGCACATGAGCATAGGGGGAACTTTTGTTCTTCAATCTAGTTTTTGTGATAAGTCCATTGGGATCATACTGCCAAGGAAAACTGAGACTAAACTTCATTTTTTTTAATAGCTTGTTGGCTTCTTCCCCTGAAACTCTGTTGTTACAGATAAAAGATCCTATCTGTCCCTTGATCCTCAACTTTTGTTTCTTCTTTAAAGCCATGAAATGAATGTCGTCTGAATTAATCATCTGCCTGATACATTCCAGAGATAATATCATAACAAGAAATTATTTGGGAATCTTATAGGGGGCCAACTCACATCCATAAACTATCATTTTTATGTGGTCCTTGTATAGATACCAATTTCTTGTTTTTGCAAGGTCTGACAGGTGCAAGATCCTTTGGATCTCTCCATTTATCATAGGTTATTTCCGTCCACTTAACATGCTCACCACTGGGTGGTAAAACGGGTTGATGAACTTCTTAAAAAAAAAATCATATGAGTTATTTCTCAGTAATGACATCCAGTATGTGACTGGTTTTGGATTTCTGTTTGGGTCAAGCTCCTGCATGAAGAAAGGAAACTTCTCTGATTGAAAAAATATGAACATGTATGCCAATATTGATGAGTACCTGAACATGCCTTCTGTAGGAAAACTAAAGAGTTTCTCATGAATGTTATTGGCCAAAAACTGGTTGAAATTGAACTGGGTGGTGGCCTTATCTTTGGTGGAGAAGATGGATAGGAAACATAGGATGGATTCGCCCACCCACTCATTTGAGTAATATCCGAGTAGACAACACAGGGAGGAAATAATTTGGTTACCTTTCTTTGATAAAATGGGCGAATGGTAGGGGTGATTTTTCTGGGTAATTGGGTACTTTCAAGGAGGAAAATCTCAAATATTTGCACTTTCTGGGGAAAAGACAAATTTTAGTATAATTCGGTCAGGACTTCAATAGAAAAAAGGGAAAGGGATTCAGCTCTAGGTACCTGCATCATCTGGTCTATGGTTTCATATGTAATAGTGAAAAGGGTCTCTCTAGATGACAAAATGATGGCTCTCTGATTGGGGAGATAGTGTGCCTGGCACTTGAGGGAGAATTCAGGGAAGTGGTATACTTGGGGGAAAAGGTATAGTGGGAGTTTGGACTCCTAGAGCCCAATATCATTTCTCTGATCCAGAAATGTATCTTTGAGACAGAAGTTCAATTCGAAGAAGTCAAATTCGTACTTCGACTCAGTAACTAAGTGATATTTGTCGGCTAGCAGAATTCGGTCCAGATCAATAGGAGGGGGGAGAAAGGGATTTTCTTCAGCCTCTGTGGATTTGGACTTGGGAGCCATTGGCTTGACCGATACCTAGAAGTTGAAATAAAATGTTAGCTGTGATTGTCGACGTTTAATGGAGTTTTTTTACTAAAGACGACAAAGAAAATATGCGTAGGCTGTGTTGGGATCGTACAGACTGTGACAATGGAGAAAACAAGATTAAAAGGTTGAACGACTATCTGTTGGGAAAAGGATGACAGGTCGACAGGACAACAGTTATGATCACCCACATTGATTGGCCAACGGGTATCTTGGGATGAGGTGGAGAGGTAATAAATGGGTAAAATATGTATAGGGGTGAGGTTGAGGGTAGTGAGTGTATGACAAGTGGATGGGTTGTGACGGGTGACAAGTGAGTGGGGAAAGGTACATGGCGGTAGAGCAGATAGCGGAATGGGGAGGTGGTTTCATGTCTTGTTTGGAGGGGGGGTCCGAAATAATAGCAGTGTGCCATGTTATGAGGGGCCCGCCAGGAAAAAACTGCTTCCCCAGACCCCACCCCCCCACCCACTGCTAAAAATAGAACGGATTGGGGGGGGGGGGNCGATATCATCTGTGGGTCATAGATCTGAGAGCCTATGGATCTACCATCAATCTAAGAACTCCTATTAATCATAGAGCGACAATCGCTTTATATCATCAAAAATTTAGGATAACACCCTTTTTGTGGGTTTTTGCGCTACTCCCTTTTCATTTTTGTCACCAAGGGGTTAGAAAACAACATTTTTTCCTCAAGTCAAGGAATTTAACCAAATTCATGTCTGTTTTATTGAAAATAAAGCAAACTAACCTATGTCCTAATCTATTCACCTAGCAAATTTAACCTAGATTAGACTGTTGGGTTAAATAATTACTCTAGCCTAGGACTATTTGATGAAGTTTAAACTGTTTGATCAAATTTATTCACTAACCTATCTATCTTGGCTAAGATTAAATAGTTTATACAAGTTTTATTCACTAACCTATCAGCATAAATTCAAAAGACTTGACCATGATTGGACTGTATGAATCAAGCCATTCTTATTTCATGGTGTTTATCATTTTTTCTTTTCTTACCCTCTTTTATTCTTTTTATTTTCTTTCTTTTTCTTTCTTTTTCTTTTTTCTTTTGTCTCTCTTTTCTTTTTCTCTTGAAAATCATTTGCAGAATGAAATATTATTTACAACCAAAAATACAACAAGAGTAAAAATTTCTAGTCACCAGTTGATCTTATGAAACATAGGGTTATAACACCATCGTAATCCACTAACTCATAAGCTCCATTATCCAACACTTGTTTGACAATATAAGGGCCTCACCACATAACCTCGAATTTTTTGGCCCCTAGTAAATCACGATCTTGTTCGTAGAGGAGAACTAGATCACCTTCAGAGAAAACATGTGACTTGACATGCTTGTTGTATTGGGCTTTGACACATTTTTTCTGAGCTTCAATAACCAGGGTGGCATCATGACAGGTTTCATATAATTGCATCAGGTACAATAGATGTTCCTCTTCAGCAGAGGTGTTGGGGAGAAGTTCAATAGCTAGCTTCAAATATGGTATTTCACATTCAATTGGCAGGACAACTTCGATACCATACACTAATTGGAAAGGTGTAAATCTCATGGCAGACTTCACGGATGTCCGATAGGACCATAATGTTGAAAACAACGTCATGTGCCAAATTGTATTATGAATTAATATTATTTGTTGAGGCATAGTAATAAGAAGTTTGTTTATTGCTTCAACCTGGCCATTGGCCTGTGGATAATAGGGGGTTGAGTTTTCATGCCGAAGACCCAACTTTTTAGTAAGCTCGAACATCATATAATTTTGAAAATGGTTACCTTGATCAGTGACGATAGCTTACAGGATTCCAAATCAAGTGATGATATGATTGAATATGAATAGGGTTGCATTTTTTTTGGTATTATCGAATGTAGGCATCTCCTTGGCCCATTTAGTGAAATAATCCATGGCTACAATGATGTATCCATGCCCCTCACCCGAGTGAGGGTTACATGTCATGAAGTCAATGCCCCATTTTTTGAAAGGACCAACGTAAACTATAGGGTGCAAAGGAGCGGGATGAGATCTTATCTTGTTATTATAAGTTTGACAAGCATGGCATTTCTGGATGACAATAATACAATCTTTAAACAAAGAAGGCCACAAGTACCCTACTCGTAAGATATTTTGGGAAGTGGCATACCCAGACATATGAACACCACATGCTCTAGAGTGGCAGTCATTCAAATATTTCTCATCCTTATCATAGGTGATACATCATCGAAAAATGGAGTCAACACCATAGTGATAAAGAGTGTCACCGTGAATAATGTATTGATGGGTTTGATACCGTATACGATGATGGTCCGTACTAGAAAGTTTGGGCCATAAAGTTTGAGTCTGGAGATAAATGATAATATCTTTGTACCAAACGTCATCAAAACTGGTCAGAAAGA
Source organism: Picea engelmannii (assembly GCA_009831015.1). Classification (NCBI taxonomy): domain Eukaryota; kingdom Viridiplantae; phylum Streptophyta; class Pinopsida; order Pinales; family Pinaceae; genus Picea; species Picea engelmannii. Next base: position 292,451 of record ML796094.1, read on the forward strand.
GGGATTCATCAGGTAAGGAATCCTTGGCCACATCTGTTGTATCATTCAAGGGAAGGTCACATATCAATTCGACAAATACCAAAGATTTCTTAGACTTAGCACGTTCAAAATCTAAGTCAAACTCTTGGAGAATCACTATCCATTTGGAGTACTTGCCCCCTAGAAATTGGCACGTAAGGATATGTTGCATAGTGTTGAAATAAAAAATGACAGTGGTCTTACGTAATAAGATATAATGACAAAAATGTTGCACATATTGAACAACTTCCAAGGCTAGTTTATCCACATGTAGGTATTTGGCTTCGGTAGTCATGAGACTTTGACTCAAATAATAAATTACATGTTCATCGTGTGAATCATCTTCTTTGACTAAAACCATGGCAATGGTGGAGTCTGAAGCAACGAGGTAAAGGAAATAGTATCAACTATAATCAGGTGGGAAAAGGAGTTGTGTACATGTTAAGGCAAGTTTTAAAGATTCAAAGGATTTATTGGAAGTATTGTTCCATACAAACGCGTAACCTTTCTTCAACAGTTGAGTAAAAACTTGTGTTAACTCGACGTAATTTGGGATGAATCGATGATTTTTTTTTTCCTTCCCTTGCAAACTTTGAAGCTAGAGTAGTATGGAAGGAAAAGGTAGATTAATAATAGCCTCAACCTTCAAAGGGTCTACCCTAATTCCATGAAGTTTCACAATAAAACCCATAAGTCGGTCGGACTCCACACAAAAAACACATTTGTGTGGGTTTAAATGTAGACGATAGTAACGACAATGAATGAAAATGGCTCGGAGATGGGTCGAGTGATCTTGGCAAAGCATGGAATGGACTGGTATATCATCGAGATATGGTTGTATGATGTTCTTGATATCATGAAAAGCATAATACATGGGACGTTAAAAAGTCACACCAACGTTCTTTAAACCGAAAGGCAATTTTCGGTAGGAAAAAGTACCCAAAGGACAAATGAAAGTAGTCTTGTGTTAATCTGCAGGAAAAATATTAATCTGATTATAGCCGAAGAAACCATCCATTAAGGAGAATATTTCTCTCCCGGTGCAATCATCGACGATCTAGTCAACGATGGGGTTGGATAATTCTCCTTAGGACAAGATTTATTGATATCCCTATAATCTACACATACCCGATCGTTCCTTGTTTCTTGTTGACTAGAACTAGATTGGAGACCCAATCGGTTAAAGCCACAGGATAAATAAAGTCAAGCTTGAGAAGTTTTTTAACTTCAAGCTTGATAACAGTGAATTTACAAGGGTGGACTGGGCGAAGTCTCTCCCGGACAGGTTTAGCATCTAGGTAGGTCTTAATTTCATGCACAACAATATCGGGATCAATACTTGACATATCTTCATAGATCCAAGTGAAAACGTCATGGAATTATCTAAAAATGGCTTTATAAGTGACGACTTCATCATTGGAACATGCAGCTCCGATGTGAACATTTTTGACGACTCAAGGTTTCATGGATATGTCAAGAGGAACGATGGGTGAGATATTACTCAGGTTCCCTTCATATATCACGTCGTGGGATGACTCGGGAACAGAGGAAATGACAACAATGGTCGACGGAGTCGAAATATGTTGATAACTCTATATGGTGTGCTTCTCTAGGAAGAGAATGGAATGATGATGTCCATATTCCCAGGGGCTATCTTCCATGGACATAACTAACATGATCATCTCATCCGTAGGAAATATCACATGAAATGGATCAGGAGATGAATCACCAAGAGAGGGGGTAGAAGGGGTTACCAATTGAATGGCTTGATAAGTGAATTCAAATGGACTTAAAGGCATTTGTTCATCATAGCAAAGATAATCACCATGGTCGGGTACTATCCACAGGTCATGAGACATGGGGTTTTCACATACAGAGGTGGAAATCATGTTGATTGAGGCGATGAAAGGAGGTGGAACATCAAGTGGTCATATGGGGAAGGTTCCCATCAAAGTGGAATCTTTTAGGAGACCCACCCTGACATTCTCGTACCCAGGAGGTGTCTTTGAGATAAAGAGTATGTTTCTAGCATGTCAATTAGAATTGAAAAAGGCCAGTTGGTCAACTATAACGAATTTTCCTTGATGTGGGAAGTATAACACATGGAAATGGGTTGACACAATGACATTCATGGAATCAATCCAGATACAACCAAGTAAAATGTTATAGTCAAGAGGTGCATCAAAGACCTCGACCTCAACATTGACTGATTTGTCTTCTAATAGACAACGAAGGAAGAACACCATAGGGTTTAAAACCAGAACCATTGAAAGCCTTAAGTGTATTGTGTGATTCGGTGAGGGGAGGAGAGCCAATGGATTTCCAAAAAGTAACTGACATAACACATGTCAAGGAACCCTTGTCAATAATGGTTCTACATATATTCTTGTTCTTGACAACAACTTGAATATGAAACTCTAACTGAGGAGGTAGCCTTGGAATGTGGTCTTCCAAGTCAAATATTATCAAATTTGTATTTGTGGGATAAATTCCACCAATGGCCTTTAAAAGTGTGTTCCGTTGAGTGGGACATCTTTGAAGGACTTCAATATCTGACATCGTAGAGAGTGCTTGCGCAAGATATTCTACAATGATGTAGTTTTGATCAGCACATGCATGTGGATTAAAGGAATACTTCCGAACAATTCCATTTGGGGGAGGGTAGAGAACTGTATTGGGAACTAATCATTCGAGATGAAGAGGAACATTGGGAGGTGAATTTGAAGAAGGTGGTTGAACCAATGAAGGTGGTAAATTGACAACTTTATCCTTTGAAGGAGAATAATCTTTGGATCAAGTGGTGATTGCAATGTCGTTCTTGGTATAATTACTAGTACACATAAGGACATATGAAGTGTTGGAAGGAGAGGGTTGGTCATGAATGACCAATTAGGCTTGTTGTTGAGAAGGGAAAGGTTGTGACAAAACGATAGGTGTGGGAGGCTTTCCAGTTCCTTGAAGGAACTTAGTGACCTCAACGCATCTTGGACAATCGTTTGTGTAGTGATCGTCACCACAGATAAGGAAAGGATATCGAAGTTTACGATTATCCTTATCATCAACAGACTATGTCTTGGGTTTATCAGATTGTAGATTATTATCTCTATCATCCTTATTATTATCCTTTCCTTTTTTAGTTTTATTTTTTCCGGCAGGGGCAGATTGAATGTAGTTAACCTCAGAAGTTTTTCCGGTAGGAGTAGGAGTTAGAGCACTTTGAACATTAGAAGCAATATATTTGGGATTGGTGTGAGTGGTCGACATGGATTTAGCATCAATGTGGAAAGTGCTAATCACACCATCGACAGCATGAGAAGTTGCTAGGGTTGTTGAGGTAGCGGTGGTAGAAGGGCGGAGAGCATCAAAGAGTAAGTTGTAAAGAGTGTTGTTTGTGAATAAACAAGATCTAGTTACTGAGAGCGACTAATTGCCTACTCTTTAGTGACAACTCCACCCATCGAAATATCACGGGATATTTTATTGACGAAGGATTTGGTGAACCATTTAGCCAATAATTAATCAGGAAGGTCAAGTTTGATCAAGCATCTCCTCCATCTCCACTCATGAATGTGATAAAAAATGTGAGTGGTCGAGGATTTATTAAAGGATCTTAAAATCTTGGTTCCTATCTCATAACATATGGGAAATTGGTAATGTGTGAGAAAAACCATGGCGAGGGTATTGAATTCATTAAAGAAGCCTCACGGTAATTCTATATACCACTTTGCAGCTGAACCCGTGAGAGTTCAATGGAAAATTCGTAACCGAATGGATTCGTCCTTCAAAGAGTGGGATGAGAACCAAAGGTGAAAAGTCATAACATGGTTGTTTGCTTCTTCTCCTAGTTTATCATCAAATTTGGGAATGTCGAACGGTAACTTAGCTGGTATAACGGGCCAATGGGGAGAAGGTAAGATAGGATCATTCAAGATTCTAGACAAGTCAGGTAAATCCAAAGTGGCTAAAAAGGGAAACTGTCGATTCACTTGAAATAAATGGTGACTTTGGGGAGGAAGTCCCATCAGTAAACCAGTAGGACCGTAAGTAGTCTACATGTAAGTCAAAGTTCTTGACAGATTCAGACGTGGATGTGGAGGCATGCAGCCCATGGGGTTGGGTTGGTTGGAAATGTTCGCTTGAAAAGGGACACTAGAGTGAACATGTGGGCCCCAAGTGGGATTTAAAGAACTGGGATATGATTGGTGTGACATCCCAAAAAATAAAGTATTTTTGAAATTCAAAATTTGTTAGAAAATTATTTTGTTTTTAGTAAATTCAAATTTGGAAATTTTTTTCCATTTATGGCAATTTTGAATTTAATAAATTGTATTTAATTATTATGATTGTTGGGTAGAGACCTGATTTGACCCAACACTCTATTTTACTATGACACTTGTATGTAAACATAATATTGTTTTAATTATTGCAGGAGGAAAAATGGAACAACCATGTTAAATTTAGTTGACCATGACTCCATGAGTGGGGAACATGTTGGAACTACCTCTGGGATGATTGTTACAAGTGGAAAATTATGGATTTGGCCATTAGCAGCCCATGAAAATCAGGGATCTAGGAAGCTGCAAAAATTCCCAAGGGAGGGAAGAAAGACCAAGGAAAAAATATTTTTGGATAAATAACATATGTGAGGAGGCAGGACACTACCTAGTATGCTGGGGAAAAGAAACTGTTGTATACTTGTTGTTATGAACACTGAATATTGAGTGTGAGGCAAGGAGAGGACTACAGATAGAGAAACATTTGTTGAAGAGGAGATTTCAAGTTCTCCCTCATTGATTCATGGTCAGGCTAGGGGGTGAATCGAGCAAGTAACTTGGTTGTTTGGTTCTATGGTTGGGAGGAACGTGGTTGTTTCCTTTGTCTTCCTACGAACTGGTTCATATCTGTCTACAAGTACATTATGAATTCTGCAATTGAATTGCTAGACAAATCTATCTTTGAATGATTGAGTAGAACAAGTCGATACATATAGTACATATAGAATTATATATATATATATATATATATATATACACACACACACACACAAGGTATATAGATACCATTGCAATTTGTACCGCATACAGACTTTATTAAAAGAAATTTAATGACTGAAATAGAAACCCACACAGAGATCTGTGTCATGTTATTCGAACAAACAAACTATGCTAATCCGACAATCCACTACCTCTCGTTTGAAGAAATTATCAAATAAGAGATTAAGTCTCCTCCTTAAATTCTGTTCATAATACCAAATAAAACTTCATAAGTTTTGCTGCCCTAATTGTGAGGTATTATAGAAGTGGAATGCTCCATAAGCATAAGGATTCATACACATTTATTCAGGTACTTTACCCATAAAATAACTTAGACTTCACTCTCCATTCATACAAAATAAAAGAATCCCAACTGAGAAATACTCTAGGCATAAGAAAATCTACAATTTAATAAATGATTGAATATACATGCGAAACCGTTCACTTGGGGTTCGTGACAGGGGACGATATAGAAATGGAAATACCTTCGTATAGTTCTGTAATTACACTAAGCAATGGTAAAATCCTACCAGTCTTTGAAAACCCCCTCACATAGTCTAAAGGACGATAGTTACACAAGAATGTAGATATAATTATAACACTGCAATTATAGTTAAGCATTCTGAATTTTAAACAGTGAAACCATAACCCTACTCTACCCTTATATTGACAATGCAGATCATTGTTAGCTACTCTTGTTGGGTCCAATCTAACTTTTATCAGTTCAGAGTGAAACATACCAAAAATAACATAGGAGATGTCGAAATTAAATAAAACGATTCATTGTGATCCAACATTCAGAGTTTAAAGAAGGGCCTTATTCAAAACAATAATCTCAGTAATTAAATTTAGAACAATGTGAATCCTGAATGATAAGGAGAACCAACTTGATTCATTATTCATTTACATACTTTAATTATACAGGATAATCATGTATATGATTCATTGAAAGAATCATATTGTCATAACCCAACCCCAAACTTTAAAGTTACCTTGGGTATTTCCTTTTCCTTTTTCGAGCCAATAAGGAACTGAGGAAAATTATTTATAATGACTACTTTTAAACTTGCAATTGGGACTGTTCAAACCCTAGAAGGATACAAATAGAACTCGAATACCTGCAGCATCTTGCGCTCGTATGAACCCCGGGTCCTTGGAAAATACAAGAACCTGTAAAAACCATCATACGAAGATTAGTAATTTATATGCAAAAAAAAAGAGATTAAGAAATACACCAACAAAGTGAGATGGGTTATTAACAAAACATTTCTTAACTTTCGATTTGCGATTTGCATGTCTTCCTTGTTCTTGATTTTTTCCAGTCTAGATAGACATCCAGGGCTGAGGGTGAAGCATAGAAAAACACACTGATGGGTACCCTCACATCAAACAGGGCCCATCGTTAGTGCTATGTTTCCACTCTTGAAATGAGTTAAATAACATAAGGAAAATATTTACACAATATAGTAGATAATGAAATACAGTAGTCGAATATACTAAGTCCCTTGCATACAGGAAAAACATATAACATTTTAAGTGTAAACAGAGTCTAAATCTTCCTTTAACCAAAAGTACACTTAACTGGATTGCACCTAGGTTACCTACACCCCAACCTGCTCAGAAAGGTAAAAGTCAACTTTCAACATATATAGGTTTCAGCCTTTAATGTGGGTGAATGTCTGGTTAACTCGGTTGGAACCTTGGAAGTAAGGTATCCCCTATAATAATCAAGCAAACAAACACACAATAGGGATTTACTACCTAGACTCATGACTTTCTCGGCTAAGAACCCCGATCTGCGATAGGGATTTTTTTTCTTTTAAACCCCAGACTCCCTATTACAAGTAAACGAGGCTCGCCTCTCCTCTCCCTAACCAAAGAGAAACATCAATAAACCTTAAGAAAATCATTCCTCTAGGAGGGATGTAGGATGAATCCAAAGAATATAGGGAGGTCATACGTAAATGGGAACTCAATAGGAATAAAACAGACATGACAGGATTACCAGTGACAAGATTCTTATTGATTTTCCAAAAAATGCACCATCTTATTTAACCAAGATGGGTTTTATGACTGAGGAAAAATTACCCGGAATATGGTCCATGCCGTATTGCAACTTTGAAGCAACCACCATGGCATTGGACTATGCCTCAACCAAATCTTGTGACACAGAGCCACTTCACAAGAAAAAAACTTTGACAAATGGTGAACCTGCTCCAACCCTAAGCGAAACAATGCCAAATAGGAGTAAATGTTAAGAGTGCGGATGATAGATAGCCATGTGACAATGGCACATTTGATTTGACACCTTAGGTGTAAAGCCCAGTAAATACATTGGGACTCACAGGACTGCCATCAATGGAGTTATAGAGCCTTGACTATTATTACAGGGAACCATCTCTTTCGCTTAAAGAGTGGCACGATTTGACACCTTCTTGACTTGACGAAAGTTAAATTCCTTTCACAACCTCTTTGTCAGTCAAGGAAGCAATTCGATCCTAGTTGTCAAATGTCCAATTGGATTTCAGATTTAATTCTTCATTTCAACCAACTACCGATTCAAAAAACCAGTCAATAGCCATGACTTGGTAGTTATTTTAGTTGTCTGGTGTACAAATTGACCCCACTGCTAAAATGGCTAAATATCTAGTTAAAGTTTCCTAGGGTTAGCGCGAATATGGAACCTTTGTTAAACAAAGAAATAAACGAGTTGTAGTATGAACGATAAGACTACACTTACATACGTAGACCTAAAGGCTGAAAGGGGTTTTACTAAAGCCTTGGGAACACTTCCTTATATTCCTTCTACATGTTCTTAAGCAAGATAAGATAAATGGGATATCTTGTGGTAAGTGGAAATCTAGAATTTTGTAACAAGATTTGTATAATAGAATCTATAAAAGGTTTCTTTTTACAGAGCTTCATCACTAAGTGACATTAGGTTTGTAGAACTAAGAACCCTTATTCTATCAATAAATTATTTAGAAGACAGATAAACATTTTTTTTTTGGAAAATATGAGTAAATTTGAGGTTTATTACATATGGTATCAGAGAAAATATTACAACAATGGACTTGAACATGGCCATGTTAGTTACTTGGCATATTTTTCAATTTATGCAAAACTAATAAACCTTTATTGTTACAAACATAAATCCATTTTGATTTTGTGTTAATTATGGCAACTCAGGATGATGCAGAAATCAAAATTGAAGGAAATCCAGAATAGAGACCCCCTGGAGATCCAAGACAGAATAGTGACGGAAGCTCAACTTTAGAAGTGTTGGAAACAATGAGGAATCTCATTGTTGAGCTACAGGTTTTCAAATCCAACAATGAGAAACTGAAGAAAGAACAACAGGAACAACAGGAAATAAATGAAGTCCTTCTGCATAGCATAGTGACTAAGAAAATCCCAAAGGACGATAATAATGATGAAGAGGTCAGTAAAAGGGCCTCCAAGAATTTTGGGCCAGAAGTGGAAAAAGGGGATAGTTCGTCTGAAGGCACACCTTCAACTGAGGACAAAAATAAAGCAGACCGAAAAAGAAAACAAGTAGACCACCTTGAAGGAGAATTTAAGAAGATTAAACCAGCTACCTTTGATGGAGAATCTTGAATAGGAGAAGAAGTTGAGGCATGGTTATTGGACATAAAAAAATACTTCCAGATATATAACTATTCCAACAATATGAAGGTTAGAATGGCCATTTACAATCTGAAAGGGAAATCCATCATTTGGTGGCAAGATCTGAAGTTGGACAAGGGCCTAAAGGAGAAATAGATGGAATGGTATGACTTTAAGAAATACTTCAAGAATAAGTACCTCTCTGAAAGCTATTATAAAAGGAAAAGGAAACAATTTTACAAGTTACGACTTGGACATATGACAATGGATGACCTTATAAACAAATTCCTGGAATTACTAAGGTTTGTACCTTACATCCGGGAAGACAAGGTAAAAATCCAACGATTCTTAATTTGTTTATCGCAGTCCTACAGAGACAAAATTGAGTTTGACAACCCCAAATCCTTGAGTGAAGTATTCGGGAAAGCACGAATGTGCTACGACCAATACAAACAGTGGGCAAAGTTTCCCAAATTTTGAAAATATAGGAAACAAGACTGAATGAACAGGCAGAAGAAGGGATTCCATCCAGCTCCTTATCAGAATGCAGCAAAAAGATTTCCAATAAAATATTTTCACTCAAACCATTCAAGTACACAAGGCATCGACAAATCGGTAAATCTAGGAACAAAGAAATTTGGGGACAGTCCTCGTGAACCATTGAAGTGTTGGGAATGTGGAGAACATCATCTAAGGAGGAACTGTCCATGTTTAAATATAGCAAACGAAATCGTTGTTCATAATTTGCAAGAAGTCAGCATTGGATAAATACAGCCATTGATGGTTGGCAAGCTGACCACCAGTCCTCTATGGTGGAAATCGAAGGTAAAATCAATAACACCCGAATTTATGTTTTAATTGATCCTTGAGCTACGTTAAGTTATATCACTCCCGGAGTAGTAGATTCAAATAAACTTAAGAGGATGAAACATGTAAAATCATGGCTGGTACAATTAGCAACAAGAACTAAAAGGAAAGTGGTTGATTTTATTTATGATTTTAAATTTAGTTTAGATGGTCGAAACATAAAAACAAATCTGAATATTCTGCCACTAGGATCTTATGATATGATTATCAGAATGTATTGGTTGGAGAAGCACAAAGAAGTTCTAGATTTTTATACAAATACACTTAATTATAAAGATGGTTATGACACTACCAGAACAACCAGAGCTATCCCAAAACCAGTATCAGTTAGACAAGTCTCAATAATGCAATTCAAGAAATGCATAAGAAAAGGTTGCCAAGTTTACGCCATCCAAGTAACAAATCTGTTAGAAAAAGAAGATAAGCCAAAGCCATAAGATTTTGTTGTCCTATGTGAATTTAGAGACATGTTTGTTGATGAGATACTAGAATTACCTCCTAGAAGGGAAATATACTTTTCCATAGACCTACTACCTGGTTCAACCCCTATCTCTAAAGCACCTTATCGAATGAATTTACCAGAATTGACAGAATTAAAAATACAATTACAAGAATTGTTGGACAAAGAGTATATCAAACCGAGTGTTTCACCATGGGGGGGCACCAGTCCTCTTTGTGAAAAAGAAAGAAGTTACTCTAAGACTTTGCATTGATTATAGACAATTGAATAAAATGACTATTAAGAACAAGTACCCCTTATCGAGGATAAATGATCTGTTTGATCAAGTAGGTGGGGCCAAAATCTTTTCGAAATTGGATTTACGATATGGTTATCATAAAGTTACGATAAAGGATGAGGATATAAGAAAAAAAAAAATTCGGAAAAGATATGGACACTATGAATTCATAGTCATACCTTTCAGACTCACTAACACACCAACCTCGTTTATGTGCCTGATGAACATTATTTTTAGTCAATACTTAGACAAGTTCATACTAGTATTTATCGACGATACTCTGGTGTATTCTAAAATAAAGGAAGAACATGAAGAACACTTAAGAATTGTTCTGCAAACATTGAGGAAACACAAATTGTACGCCAAATTTGATAAGTGTGACTTTTATCAAAAGAAAATACAATATTTGGGACATGTAATTTCAGTAGAAGGCATTACTGTCAACCCTGAGAAAATAAAAGCCATCATAGAATGGTCGGTACCCAAGGATGTAGCAGATATTTGGTCATTCATGGGAATCTCTAGATATTATCACAGATTTATAAAGGAGTTTTCTAATATAGCCTACCCTATCACGTCTTTACAAAAGAAAGGGACCAAGTTTAACTAGTCACAAAAGTGTCAAGACAGTTTTAACAAGCTGAAGGAATTATTGACAACTACACCCATATTGAAGGTAGTAGACCCAAATAAAGACTTTACCGTATGTGTTGATGCGAGTAAAGAAGGACTAGGTGGAGTCCTAACTCAAGAAGGACACGTGATTTGTTATGAGTCCCAAAATTTGAAAGAACATGAGCGAAATTATGTCACTCATAACTTAGAATTGGCAGCAGTGATACATGCCTTAAAAATGTGGTGACACTACATAATGGGCAGAAATTTTTTACTATTGATGGATAATAGCAGTGTGAAATATCTATTTAGCCAACTAGATTTTAATGCAAGGAAAGCAAGGTGGCTAGCCTTTTTGAGAGAATTCGACTTCGAGGTTAGACATATCAAGGGAAAGGAAAATAAGGTAGAATATTCTTTAAGAAGAAGAGTCCATGGGTTATTTGAGATAAATATCAGCAGGGCAAAAAGTGATCTGGAACAAAGAATAAAGATGACGAGAATTAACGATGAAAATTACACTAAGGTAATGGAAGAATTACAAAACAATACCGTAAACTCAGATAAACTAGATCTGAGTATCGACAAGAAGGGACTATTATGGTTTAAAAATAGACTTTACATACCAAATTTAGCACAGTTAAAGTTATCAGTCTTGGAATAAGTTCATAAGAAACTGTATTCTGGCCATCCAGGATACCAGAAAACAATAACAACACTTAGAAAACTATTTTACTGGCCTAATATGAAGGGAGAAACAATAGAATACTTGGCTAGGTGCCAATATTGTCAGCAGGTTAAGGTCGAACACCAACATCCAACTAGCCTATTGCAGCCATTACCAGTTCCAGAATGGAAATGAGAGACCATATCAATGGACTTTATAATAGGTTTTCCTAAAACTCAGAAATAGAATGATTCTATTATGGTGGTAATCGATAAACTCAGTAAGTCCACACACTTTATTCCTGTGAAATCTACTTTTAAAGCTATAAATATCGCTGAAATATTTATGAAAGAAATTTTTAGACTGCATGGTGTTCCTAAAATAGTGATCTCAAATAGAGATGTAAAATTTACGTCCACCTTTTGGAAAGAATTGTTTGTAGGGATAAATACCAATTTGAATTTCAACACAAGTTACCATCCTCAAATGGATGGACATAATGAATGAACAAATCAGATCATAGAAGATATGCTCTGCATGTACATAAGAACAAAACCGAGTAAGTGGGAAGACTACCTTCACTTGGAAGAGTTCGCATATAACAATGGGTACCAAACTTCGGCTAAATTGAGCCCCTTTGAGGTACTATACAATAGAAAGTGTACGACACCAATTAGGTGGGATGATCCGATTGACCGACTCATGGTTGGACCATAAATTCTCCAAGAAATGGAAAGTATGGTAAGAAGGGTGCAATAAAACTTAAAAGAGGCACAGGATAGGAAGAAAAGTTATGCAGACCAGAAAATAAGACACTTGGAATTTCAAGTGGGAGATCATGTTTACTTAAAGGTCAAAGCCCAAAAGAGTTCACTAAAACTCGGGAATTGTGCCAAGTTGGCACCCATATTTTGTGGGCCCTTCGAGATATTATCTCGAATTGGACCCGTAGCTTACAAACTTGCACTTCTAGCTAATTCAAGAATTCGGAATGTATTTCATGTTTCCTTGTTAAAAAAGTATGTCCATGACCCTACTCATATGATTGATTAGAACTTGGTGCAAGTGGAACCAAAAGGTGAGTTCCAGGCGTAACCCCTGCACATTCTGGACCGGAGAGAAATAGCACTTTGGAATAGAGTCGTCGCTCAAGTAAAAGTGCAATGGAAGCACTTTAATTCTGAGGAGGCCACTTGGGAGTTGGAGGGAGATTTGTGGAAATCTCATCCAATAATATTCCAAGAAGAAATGAACACTAAGGACAATGTTTTATTGAAGGGGGAAAGGATGTGACATCCCCAAAAATAACGTATTTTTGAAATTCAAAATTTGTTAGAAAAATATTTCATTTTTAGAAAATTCAAATTTGGAATTTTTTTTCCATTTATGGCAATTCTGAATTTCAAATTTAATAAATTGTAATTAATTCTTATGACTGTTGGGAAGAGACCTTATTTGACCCAACAGTCTATTTGACTATGAAAATTGTATCTAAATAGAATATTGCTTTAATTATTGCAGGAGGACAAATGGAACAACCATGTTAAATTTAGCTATCCATGACTCCATGAGTGGGGAACATATTGGAACTACCTTTGGGATGATTGTTACAAGTGGAAAATCATGGATTTGGCCATTGGCAGCCCCTGAAAATCAAGGATCTAGGAAGCTGCAAAAATTCCCAAGGGAGGGAAGATAGACCCAGGGAAAAATATTTTTGGATAAATAGCATATGTGAGGAGGCAGGACGCTACCTAGTATGCTGGGGAAAAGAAATTGTTGTATACTTGTTGTTATGAAAACTGAATATTGAGTGTGAGCCAAGGAGAGGACTACAGATAGAGAATTTTTTTTTGAAGAGGAGATTTCAAGTTCACCCTCATGGATTCATGGTCAGTCTAGGGGGTGAGTTGGGCAAGTAACTTGGCTGTCTGGTTATACGGTTGCGAGGAACGTGGTTATTCCCTTTGTCTTATCACTTACTAGTTCAGATATGTTAAATATTATCCTTATTTGTTTGAATGATTTTATGTATCCAATATGATGCCTCTGTTTGTTTTAAGTTGAAAGAATATTCTATATGTGCCATCTGTTCATTGTATGAAGTTTAGGATCAAAGACCAAATTCTGGAATGGTTCCTTCTTAAACTAAAATCCTAGGCAGTATGATCTATGTATGATGAACTTGAAAGAATAGGTGCATCTATAGTTGTATGTTTATTTCTGTGATTAAAATTCTGAGTAAAATTATTTATGAATGAACGAACTCGAAAGGAACAGATCTACCTACAGGTACATTCTAACTTCTGCAATTGAATTGCTAGACAGATCTATCTTTGAATGATTGAGTAGAACAAGTCGGTACATATAATACATATAGAATTATATATATATATAT
>ML796094.1:306466-337212 GCA_009831015.1 Picea engelmannii
AGATACCATTGCAGTTTGTACCACATATAGACTTTATTAAAAGAAATTTAATGAATGAAATAGAAACCCACACAGAGATCTGTGTCATATTATTCGAAAAAACAAACTATGCTAATCTGACAATCCACTACCTCTCGTTTGAATAAATTATCAAATATGAGATTAAGTCTCCTCCTTAAATTATGTTCATAATACCAAATCAAACTTCATAAGTTTCGTTTCCCTAATTGTGAGGTATTACAGAAGTGGAATGCTCCATAAGCATAAGGATTCGTAGACATTTATGTAGGTCCTTTACCAATAAAATAACTTACACTTCGCTTTCCATTCATACAAAATAAAAGAATCCCAACTGAGAAATACTCTTGGCATAAGAAAATCTACAATTTAATAAATGATTAAATATACATGCGAAACCGTTCACTCGGGGTTTGTGACAGGGGACGATATAGAAATGGAAATACCTTTGTATAGTTCTGTAATTACACTAAGCAATGGTAAAATCCTACCAGTCTTTGAAAACCCCCTCACACGGTCTAAAGGATGATAGTCACATAGGAATGTAGATATAATTATAACACTACAATTATAGTTAAGCATTCTGAATTTTAAACCATGGAACCATAACCCTACTCTACCCTTATATTGACAATGCAGATCATCGTTAGCTACTCTTGTTGGGTCCAATCTAACTTTTATTAGTTCAGAGTGAATCATACTGACAATAACATATGAGATGTCGAAATTAAATAAAACAATGCATTGTGATCCAACATTCATAGTTTAAAGAAGGGCTTTATTCAAAACAATAGTCTTAGTAATTAAATTCAGAACAGTGAGAATCCCGAATGATGACGAGAACCGACTTGATTCATTATTCATTTACATACTTTAATTTTACAGGATAATCCTATAGATGATTCATTGAAAGAATCATACTATCATAACCCAACCCCAGACTTTAAAGTTACCTTGGGGATTTCCTTTTCCTTTTCTGAGCCGATAAGGAACTGAGGAAAACTATTTATAACGACTACTTTTAAACTTGCAACCAGGACTGTTCGAACCCTAGGAGACAAACATAACTCAAATACCTATTTCATCTTGTGCGCGTATGAACCACGGGTCCTTGGCAAATACAACAACCTGGAAAAACCATCATATGAATATTAGTAATTTATAATAAAAAAAAAAAAGAGATTAAGAAGTACACCAACAGAGTGAGATGGGTTATTACCAAAACATTTCTTAACTTCTGATTTGTGGTTTGCATGTCTTCCTTGTCCTTGTTTTTTTCCAATCTAGATAGACATCCAGGGCTGAGGGTGAAGGGAGCAACAACACACTGATGGGTACCCTTGCATCAAACAGGGCCATCGTTAGTGCTATGTTTCCACTCTTGAAACGAGTTAAATAACATAAGGAAAATATTTACACAGTATAGTAGATAATGAAATAAAGTAGTCGAATATACTAAGTCCCTTGCATATAGGAACAACATATAACATTTTAAGTGTAAACAAATTCTAAATCTTCCTTTAACCATAAGTACACTTAACTAGATTGCGCCTAGGTTACCCACACCCCAACCTGATCAGAAAGTTAAAATTCCACTTTCAACATAGATAGGTTCTGACCTTTAATGTGGGTGAATATCCAGTTAACCCGGCTGGCACCTTGGAAGCAAGGTCTCCCCTATACTAATCAAGAAAACAAACATAGAGTAGGGATTTACTACCTATAATCACAGTTTTCTCAGCTAAGAACCCCATCCTGGGATAGGTACTTTTTTTCTTTTAAAACCCAGACTCCCGATTAGGGGTAAACGAGGCTCGCCTCCCTAACCAAAGAGAAACATCAATAAACCTTAAGAAAATCATTCCTCTAGGAAGGATGTAGGATGAATCCAAAGAATATATGGAGGTCATACGCAAATGGGAACTCAATAGGAATAAAACAGACATGACGAGATTACTAGTGACAAGATTCTTACTCATTGATTTTCCGAAAAATGCACCATCTTATTTAACCAAGATCGGTTTTATGACTGAGGAAAACTTACCTGGAAGACGGTCTATGTCATCCGTTGCAACTATGAAGCGACCATCATGGAATTGGACTGCACCTCAACCAAATCTTGTGACACGGAGCCACTTCACAGAAAAACAACTTTGACAAATGGTGAACCTACTCCAACCCTAAGCGACACAATGCCGACTAGGAGTAAATGTCAAGAGTGTCGAGGATGGATAGCCATGTGACAATGGCAAAGTCGATTTGACACCTTAGGTGTAAATCCTGGTAAATACATTGGGACTCGTAGGACTACCATCAATGGAGTTACAGAGCCTAAATTGTTATGACAGGGAACCGTCTCTTCCACTTAAAGAGTGGTGCAAGTTGACACCTTTTTGACTTGATGGAAGTTAAATTCCTTTCACAAACTCTTTGTCAGTCAAGGCAATGATTCGATCCTAGTTGTCAAATTTCCAATTGGATTTAGGATTTTATTCTTCATTTCAACCAACTACTGGTTCAAAGAACCACTCAATAGCCATGGCTTAGTAGTTATTTTAGTTGTCTAGTGTACAAACTGACCCCACAGCTAATATGGCTAAATATCTAGTTAAAGTTTCCTAGGGTTAGCGCGAATATGTAACCTTTCTTAAACAAAGAAATAAATGAGTTGTAGTATGAATGGTAAGACTGCACTTACATACATAGAGCTAAAGACTGAAAGGGGTTTTACTAAATCCTTGGGAACACTTCCTTATAATCCTTCTACATGTCATTAAGCAAGATAAGATAAATGGAATATCTTGTGGTAAGTGGAAATCTAGAATTTCGTAACAAGATTTGTATAATGGAATTTATAAAAGGTTTCTTTTTACAAATCTTCATCACTAAGTGACATCAAGTTTGTAGAACTAAGATCCCTTATTCTATCAATAAATTATTTATAATACAGATAAACAATTTTTTTTTTGGGTAAATATGAGTAAATTTGAGGTTCATTACAGCTGGCCAGAGTGAGGGGGTACAAAAGAGGTGACTTGAGGTTGTTTCCCCCTAGATGATTGTGGATTTTTTTGGGAAAGAAGGTTCCAAAGTTGGTCTAGTGATCTTGATGTGTTCTGTACATATAGTGGGTTGTAGATTCCAACTTGAGGTTGTCCTCCAAGTGGAGGATACCCCCCAACATGATATTTCCCTCCAATAGGAATCTGGTAACCATAAGTGAATGGATGATGGGTTCTTCCAATTGGATTGGAGCCACTAGGAAAAGGTGGATAATACCTTCTAGAGAGGACCTGGGATGGTGAAGGAACAAAACCGGTAGCAACATTGTACCCACGTGGAACAAAAATTCCAGAAACTCTGGATGGAACCTGTGTAGGGATGGAAATGGAAGGATTCAAAGCATGATACCCAGGAGGAAGTGATGGGATAGGTCTAGACAAGAGTGGTGTTCCAATGGGAGCTTCGTTAACCACTACATTCCTGGTAGGAATAGGTGTAACGTGTGGATACAAAGCAATTGAGAGCTTTGGCTAATTTATAGTGAATGAAATTATGAGTACTACCATAATTAATTAGGACTATTACCTTTTTCTTTTTGATGTATCCTTCGATATTGAGGGTTTGAGGAGTGATAATTATAGCCAATGAATTACACGATATCATGGGAGTCAACTCTTCAGACAAAATTTCTTCTACGTTTTCATATTGAGATGGTTCTTGTTCTTGTTCTTATTCCTCTTCAAAATCTATGTAGAATAATTTCTTCTCACCACACTTATGTCCCTTACTGTACCTGTTGTCACAATTAAAGCATAAACCTTTTTATTTTCTTTCCTCCAATTGTTGAGGTGTCAACCTTATAGGATGAGGTGTTTTAGAAGAATGAGAATTGTTCTCTCTATAGATGTTAGGATTGGTCCTTCTAGTAGCCATAGCCATATTTTTACTTTCAACATTCATTGCCACCTTAAATGCATTCTCCAAAGATTTGGGTTCCCAAAGGTGAACTTCATGTTGAATAGTATCCTTTAAAGTTCCTATGAATACATCAATCAAGTGCTCATCTGGAATATCTATTACCTTTATATTCAATCTGTGGAAGTTCTCAATGTGCTCAGTAACTGAACCCTTTTGCTTGAGATTTATCAACTGGCTAAAGAAGGTATTTCTCCTTGTATCCTCATAGTGTGCTATCATTTCTTCCATGAAAATTGTCCAAGTGATGAGTGATTTAAGAGAACAAAGCCATCGATACCATACAAATTGATTGGGTTCTAAATATAAATAATCAATTAGTACCTTTTGTGTATGTGACACATTATGTAGATCAAAGAATTGCTCCATCTGAAGTATCCATGTGATTGGGTCCTTGCCATCAAACTTCCTCATATTGATCTTAGGAACGTGGTTGGTCTTCAACCCAAAGTTGGAGTTTCAACATTCTTGATTCACCTTCCTTGTGTCCTCATCATGAATTTCATGGGATGCATTTTCACTTTCATGTGTATTCTCTGTTACGAAATTTTTCAATACTTCCATGATCTCATCTTTTAAACCATCCATCTTATTATTTATTGCCTCCAACTTATCTTCCATATTAGTATTTATTGCCTCCAACTTAGCTTCCATCTCTTGTAGTTCATATTTTGTTACTATCTTCTTTTGTAAATCATTTATGTCCCTACGCATTTCTTCACCTTCATCAAGAGTCTAGGTAGGATTGTTTGAAGGCTTATTTGGTGTATAAGTTCCCCTTTTAGGTGGCATGTTGGCCAAGTATCACTTTTGAACCTTGATTTTGAGGTGGTTATGATAGACAATATTTTTTCTATTGTATCTACCAAGTTTCGGCCCTTCTAGGTATGAAAATTTCTTTTATGTAGTTCTCTAATATTTCTTCTCTGCAATTCCACAGGTTTGATCAAAATTTGATGTGACAAGTGGAATGTATGGTAACTTCCCCACAATTTGCTAATTTTTGGCCTTTCCAGGAGATTTCACTTGTATAGAGTTCCCCACACAAAATAATTGATATAAAATTCTGCAACTCATACGATAAATACTCCAAACTGTCTACTATCCAATGAAACTAGTTTCACTCAATTTGGATACTCTAGGAAGAAGTTATGATTTTTTTACTTGGAACACCTTCTTGAGACGCGTCAATAGGACTAGTTAGATACCCTATCTTCCATAGGGTGTATCTACAAATGTAAGATGACCCAGAAGATGAAAGTTTTACCACATATACCTTACTAATTTTTGTGAATATACTCTAGAGTTCAGGGTTTGAAACAATTACATAAAAATTTGTATAGAGAAAATTCCTCAATGACTCAGTTTAGGATGATTCCAAAACCCTATCCTGCACAGGTTGTATCTCCAAAATGATAAGGCCTCATGAGCTGAAATTTTAACCTAACATACCTTGATCCATAGAATAAATATCCTCCAAGTTGTTTCTTCTGAAACATTGTATAAAAAAAGTTATATCGAAAATTCCAATGTGTCTCAGATGTAGCAGTGAAACCCTAAGACCTTGAGCTTTGATACCATATGTTAAGAACCAAATATCAATATAGCATAGAAAAACCTCAGAATAAGTACTCAACGCCTTGAAAAAGAGATAATTTTAGATAATAAGCCTCTTCAAGGGGGCAACCTCCTTTTACCCCACATAAATGTTCAAGTACAAGATGATGCCAAATGAAAATATCTCCTTGGTATATATAGGAGACTAGGAGGTATAATTACAACTAATGGAATAAAGTCGACATAAATAAAATAACATTACTAATGCAATATGCCCCAATTAAGGGGTAATGAGCTAATATTAGGGCTTAACAGATACCCCAAGAAAAGGTGGATAAGACCCTCTGGAGTGGACCTGGGACAGTGAAGGAACAAAACCGACAGCAACATTGTACCTAGGTGGAACAAAAAGTCCAAAAACTCTGGATGGAACCTGGGTAGGGATGACAATGGAAGGATTCAAAGAATGATACCCAGGAGGAATCGATGGGATAGGTCTAGACAAGAGTGGTGTTCCAATGGGAGCTTGTTTAACCACTACATTCTCGGTAGGAATAGGCATAACATGTGGGACCATAGTAGAATGGGCCATCTGGAGAGAAAAATTCAAGCTAGGACAAATTGACTGTGTGTATGGAATGACAGTGATGTTGCTAGTTGTACCAGCAAAATGGTCTAAAGGTATCATGTAGGTAACATACGTTTCGGGCAGTTGGGAGATCACAGGTGTATCAAAACCTACCCCTAAGCTGTAAAGGTCTCACATCATGCGAGGCGGGATTCTAAATATGTCAGTAGTCCAAAGGGGATTCTCATCTCCAGGGCCTATATGGGGTCCAGTTGGTATTCCAGAAGTGTCAAAAACAAGTTCTCCTGATGAATTCAGCCAAAGAATACGTCTTTCATATCCAGGAGGAATGTGGAAAGCCTCTAGAGAATTGGAAATAATTCAAAAAATTTCTAAAGAGGCAGAATGTTCCTCTTGTGAGGTTAAAGTGTCATAGACCTCACTCTATTAAGGAGAGCCCTCCAGTGGATTAGGAGAAAAAGGGAGATACCCTTCTGAATATTTTGGGGGTAGTCCTTGCATCCTACATGAATGGCATGGAGGGTCGATGCTGGATGAACCAAAAATTCTACAGAAAAAATCTATGGCCAACTACGGAAAAAAACAACACTGGCTAATAAAATCTAGAAATCAAACCAAGCAAGAAAACCTTCTTATTCAAAAGTCACTAGTTGGTGATGAAATCCAACGTTGCGAAGTCAAGACTAGAAGGGGCTAGGATAGAGTGGGTGGAAAAGTTATGTTGATGACCTTCTTAACGAACTTACACCCTGGTGCAAGATCCCACACATAATCATGGGTATACCCTCGAAGGAGCCCGAGTGAGTGTGGCCAATGTCAGTTCCAGGTACCGTGAAGACTTGACCCTCCACAGTCACCTCATGTAAGACCCTAAAAATATAGGCTACTAAGGTTACCAAGAACAAGAATGATGCCTAGGGAAACAATCAACAGTCTGATCCACACACAAGGGCAGGGTATCTAACCCGAAATCAACTAGAAAAGATTCCACTCATAATTGTGGGTATACCTTCAAGTGACCTTCGTAATACGCAAAATCTCTACACCAAGACCAACAAAGCAAGGTGAGTAACTCTTCCAGTCTTAATGTGACCTCAGGTTTGACCCTTGTGTGAGAAGGGCTTCCCAGGACAAAATGTTCCAAGTGGATTTGAACACTCCCTATCACAAGATGCTCTAGTGTGTTTTATGCTTTGGAGAGTGTGCCTCACAACCTATTCCAAAGTGCTAGCCTAGCTAATGTTGGTGGAAAGAGCTTCTAGAAAATAAAAAGTTACTAATAATTTTTAAAATTACGTAGTATTTTAGAGGTTGTTGTTTACGAAAGAGGGATATGGAGATGAAACTGATGTTGTATGATACCTTCACACAATTATATGAAAAAATAGATGAATGATGCAATGTTTCAGTTCGATGGACTCTAATTACAAGAGGGGGAAAGTATTCTTCCAGAAAACATGAAATCTATGAAATATAATTCTTTTTTCTTGAATGAACACAAATTCAAACAATCATAAGCAATGAAATTTTCCAATTTGTTCTCTTGTAAAAAAAATTGAATGCAAAATTTTTCCTTATGAATGATTACTACAAAGAATAGATGACTTTAATTCTTCCTTTCCAAAACCAAGTTAGGGATATAATGAAGAAAGGAAAAGTAATCAAAGAAAATTGATACACTCAACAAATACCCAAATCAACCTTTCAATGAAGATAAAAATGAATATGACAAGAAAGTGTTTTGCTAAATGCAAATGAAAATGACTTTCCAATCAACAAGCAATCTAGAAAATGTAAAAAATCCAAAACCTTAAATCAAATAAAGGACTTTCATCAATCAAGCACTCAGATATCAAAATCGGAGATTATATCCTTGTTGATGAAAATCAAGAAGCAAAAACTTGTAAAATGATGAAGAAGGAATTTCAATCCCTGAAAACCAATCAACAACAAGTCTTACACTCAGAGAACAGTCAAGTAATGATACTAAAAGTTCTTCCCAGGTGATCAAAGAAAAACTGGGTAGCAGAAGCCAAAAATACCCAATCCAAAAAACAATTTACAGGCAATGTCGCAGCCCAGGAGTAGGGTACAACGTGGGAATTAAAGGTTTCCACAGGCTAGCTATAGACTAGGTTGTGGAAAGTCCGCACTAGTCTAAGAAGTTAGGGTGCGGGTATCTAAGGTTTCTGCAGGCTATATATGGGATACAGTATGAAAATGCCTGTAAACAAAGGAAAATTGGAAAAAGGGAAAAGATTCTAAAAGAACTTTCAAATCCAGAGAGTCTAGATGGATCCCCCATAGACTCAAATACTGGATGGATCCCCCACAGACTCAAAGAATGGATTAAAATTAAAATAGGTAGGCTAAAGGAAAATGAATGGCGAAAAACCAAAACAAGTCGTATCCCTGGTACGGTCGTCAATTTTGTTATTGGATAAATCAGTGAATGCGAACATAAACTGGTCTCCCTAGATCCACCTTGATCTAGAACAAAACAAGACAGAACATGATTCTTTCCCTAATATTTAATCATTGAGTTTACTATCAAACAAGCGAAGAATGACATACCTTTGAATATCACTTCCTTATATCTTTGTTGTCCCTACTCCGCTCTGATGCTCTTGTGATATTGGATCTGCAATGAAACACAAACCAACCAAAGTGAAAGCAACAATAGTATATTCAATGAAAACTTATACATGTGATTAAGGAGTCATGTAATAAAATGAGAATGATTTGATGGGAAAGAAACATGCCACTGTATTATATCAAGTAAAAGTGGAAGATACAACCAAAGAGCCTTGATTTGCAAGGTTCCCTTTCGGTGGCCCTTTGCTCCAACACACTCACTTGCTCAAAACTTGTATGAAGATGATCCATAATATCTTGATGGTCAAGTGGATACCTCAAACATCAATTGAAATAGAGTTCCTCACACAATTCTCATCCTATTCCTTCATAAATTCCTTACTTGATCTTGCTTTCTCTTGCTTACTTTATTAACCTTTTCCATGAGAAATCCATCATTATATAGGAGAAGGAGAGATGGTTAATGAGATTAGGATGATCCCACCAAATCAGAAAATTCAGTAGGATCCCATCCATACAGATGCCACCTCATATTCTAGAAGATTCCCTTCTAGAACCTTTGTGAACTTCATCCTTTCCTTAGTCTTCAAACTTCGTCGCACCCTGTCTATGGAGTATCCTGTGGAAACTCTACAAGCCAATTTTAGGACAGCCTGCGAAAATCAAGCATTTCCACACTGTATCTTATGTCTAGCCTGTGACATCCTTCTAAAAACAAGTTTTTTAGAGGAGGAAACTAGTCACTTTTCTCATGATAAAGATCCTTTTGGGAGCCTAAACACATGCTTGTAAGAGCATCACCAGGGTGACCAAAATAATTTGTAACACCCACCCATCCCTTTTCATTTTCCTTGTTCATCATGGCCCACACCCATATCCAAGACTTGGAAGCTTGCTTCAATTCCTAGCACTCTAATTTCACAGAGACCCAACAAGAAGTGAGGAAGCTCAATGCCAATTTTTCCAACCTCAATAAGAACATGCATTCCTCCATCGACGCCAAAATGGAAACCATCATATAGGACCTTGCTACCTAACTTGAATCCTTCACTACCCATCTTACATCCTTCACTACAATGATCTATGCCAAGATGAATATCCATGTTGATATTCCCTCCTCTGACCCACCCTTTCACTCCAAAGGTGAAACTTCCTCTAATTCCCAGAATTTTTAGCCGCATCACTTTCAACATGACATACACCTTCCACATGTGGATGTGACCAAATTTTATCTCTCAAATCCCATATGATGGGTAAGTCAAATGGAACATTATTTATCATTGTATGGAATTATAGATGACTTGGCCAAATTTTGGTATGGTGCTCTCCATCTAGATCAAGAATTTTGGCAATGGAGTAAAAATTCCCGCCAAGGGTATATGGATTGGACACAATTTGTGGCAGATATTTATGAATGCTTTGACAATGACACCAACCATTTAGGTTGTTTGACAAAGTTGAAATGATTTGGCATAGTGGAAGACTTTATCGCTTCTTTTGAGCGATTGGATTTCCATATAGAGGGCATGTCTTATGTTTTTTTTTAGAATGTTTTATCAGTGGCCTCAAGGATAAGATTCGTGCCCATGCCCATATGGCTTGGCCTCAGATTTGGGTGGAAGCTACTAAAATAGCTAAGGAATAACAATAGTTTGTCTCTTCTCAAACCCCAAAACCCTCCTTTATTCCTCACTCTAAACTAATCACTCCCATTCCTCCTTATACTCCATTAAAGATCCAAAAATTGACCAGGGAAGAAATGGATGAATTCCAACTCAAAGACCTTTGTTGTAATTGTGACGAAAAATATTTTCTTGGGCACAAGTGTAAGGAACAAAATATTTTTATGGCCATCTCTGAGGATGTTTCAGAAGATAATGTTGAGTCCCTCCTGTGGCCGAGTCACGTGAACCCAGTGACATGACCCCACCTTTTGACCCTCCCGAGGTTGAACCAATCATTTCCATGAATCCTCTCACTAGGTTCTCTGCTCCTCAAAACCTCAAGCTAATTGGTTGCATTCAACATCAGAAGGTCATCATCCTTGTTGACAGTGGAAGCACCCATAATTTTATTCATCGTTGCATTTCCCAAGAAACTAATTTCTATATCCGTGTTATCAATAATTTTCAAATCATAATTGCCAATGGAGGGTCCATGAAATATGGGGGGTGTTGTGAAAATGTGTACCTCAATATTGTTCAATACCACATAAAATATCATATGTTTTCTATCGACATGGGAGATTGTGACATTATGTTGGGTGCATAATGGCTTAGGACTCTAGGTCCCATTATCATGGATTTTAGGGAATTAACCATGCAATTCCACCAGGAGGGCCAACAATATAAGTTCCAAGGCATCACCATTGGTTCCCCGGAGATCATCAGTTCCCATCACATGGAAAATATCCTCAAAAAAGGTCATTCTAGAATTATTTCATAACTCCATGCCATTCAAGCCAATGAGACACCCTCTATTCCACAAGACCTCCAATCCATCCTCTCCAAACATCAAGTTGTTTTATCCACTCCCCAGGGACTTCCTCCTTCTCATGGTGTTCATGATCATTCCATTCACTTTGTCCCTGACAACCTTCCTCCCAATCTTGGTCCCTATCATCATCCCTTTTCCCAGAAAAATGAAATTGAGAAAATTGTTCAATAATTACTCACCGCGGGTGTTATCCATCCTAGTAAGAGCCCCTACTCTTCTCATGTGGTCATGGTCCTTAGAAAGAAGGCCCTTGGCACATGTATCCTGAATTCCGCACCCTCAACAAACTCCCCATCAAAGAAAAATTTCCCATTCCTATCATTGATGACCTCTTGGATAATTTAGTGGTGGCCAGTTCTTCACTAAACTTGATATTCATTCTAGCTACCACAAGATACATATGAACAAGGAAAAAATTCCCAATATTGCATTTCGAACTCATGAGGACCACTATGAGTTTTTGGTCATTCCATTTGGTTTGTGTAATTCTCCCTCCACTTTCCAAATCCTCATGAATCATTTCTTCCATCCTTTTATTTGTCATTTTGTATTATTTTTCTTTGATGATATCCTCATATATAGTAAAACCTAGACAACCCATTTTGCTCATGTGGATCAAGTTCTACATCTATTCTCTCGGCACCAAATTTTCCTCAAACAATATAAGTGTGATTTTGGAGCCTCAGAAGTCGAGTACATGTGTCATATTTTTGGAAAGGTAGGTTTCACAGTGGATCCTAAAAATATTGAAGCTATGAAGGATTTGCCTTGCCGAAAGAATCTCAAAAGATTGCATGGATGTTTGGGTTTAACGAGCTATTATTTCAAGTTTGTTAATAATTATGGCAAGATTGTGGCACCTCTCATTGCTCTCCTTAAAAAGAATTATTTCACTTGGACTCACGTAGTTGATCAGGCTTTTCAAACCTTGAAGGTGACCATGTGCACCACTCCATTCCTGGCCCTCCTTGATTTCAAAAAGACCTTTGTCCTGGAATGTGATGCTTTCGGGAGAGGAATTGGAGTAGTCCTTATACAATATGGTCGGCCTTTGGCCTTTACCAGTAAACAACTGTCAAAGAACCATTTGGGAAAATCAATCTATGAATAGGAAATGTTGGCTATTCTGCATGCAGTGGATATTTGGCACCCTTATCTCTTGGGGAAACGCTTCCAAATTAAGATAGTTCATCAAATCCTCAAGTATTTTTTGGAACAACACCCTTCCTTTCTACAACAAAAAAAATGGGTGACTAAGCTATTTGGATATGATTATGAGATCATTTACAAGAAAGATAAATTCAATGTGGTTGCTGATGAACTTTCAATAAAATATGAAGATGAAGGGTCCATTTTTTCCCTCTCTTTCATTGTCCCAAATTGGCTTCAAGTTGTTTTCCAGGGATGTCTACATGATCCCAAAGTTTTGCATCCGATCCAACATTTGCAGGCCAATTCTCCAGTTTTCCGAGGGTACTCTTGACACAATGATCGACTTTTCTACAAAGGCCAATTGTATTTAAGTAAATAGTCACAACTTAAATCCACAATACTTTTTGAGCTTCATGATACACCCATAGTTGGGCACTTAGGGTTTACCAAAACCTATGACTGGGTCAGATGCTATTTTTTCTAGAATGGTATGAAATAGGATGTTCACAATTTTGTGGGAGAATGTGATGTTTTTCAACGCAACAAGAGAGAAACAATCAAAGTTCCTGGAACACTAAAACCACTTTCGATTCCACTTGCTATTTGGAGGGATATTTCTATGGATTTTATTGTGGGCTTACCTAAATCGAGCAATAAATCAGTCATCATAGTGGTAGTTGATAATATTTCCAAGTATGCTCATTTATGTTCTCCTCGACACCCATTTACAACCTCCATTATGGCTGAATGTTTCATGGATCAGGTCTTCAAGATTCATGGCATGCCTCATTCTATTTTTCCAGATCAAGACCTCACTTTCACCAGCCATTTTTGGAAAGAATTGTTCAGGCTATAATGCACTCAATTTCATCTTCGTACAAATTATCGTCCCCAGAATGATGGAAAACTAAATTTGTCAACAAGTGTTTGGAAACATATTTGAGGTGTTTTGCATTGGAAAGGAAAAATCAATGGTCTCAATGGTTACCGCTGGCTGAATGGTGGTACAATAATTCTTCCCATACAACTACCCACATGACTCCTTTTGAAGCAGTATATGGACAAAATACACCTTCAGTTCTCTCATACTTTCTAGGTGTCTTGAAGGTCTAGGAAATTGACCAAACAATTACAATTTGAGAGGCTATTCTTCATACCCTCAAAGAGAATTTGGTCATCGCCCAAAATAACATGAAGCAATAGGAAGATCAAGGTCTCTTTGAACGTCAATTTTCAAAAGGAGACCAGTTGTTTCTTCAACTGCAACCTGATAAGAAAAATTCCCTCAAGTCTGACCATTGTCAAAAAATGATGCCAAAATTTTATGGTCCTTATATCATTTTCAAGCATATGGGATAGGCAGCCTATCAATTATATTTTCCCATTCATTCTAAGATCCAACCTATTTTTCAGGTTTCCTGCTTAAGGAAGGTGATTGGAACTAAGTGCAAAAATCAAACCAACCTTCCCGAGTTGGGTGAAGAAGGCTCCATATGGTTGCAACCACAAGCGATTTTGGACCAGTGTGAGCGTCATCTGCATCAACGCACCATCAAGGAAGTGTTAGTCTAGTGGAAATATACAACTCCAATGGATGCTACTTGGGAACCAACTACCATTCTGCAACAATTTCCTTATCTCAAGCCTTGAGGAAAAGGATTTTTTTAAGGGGGGGGACATGTTAGGGACCTAACCTCCCTAACCCCTCATGTAGGTAGAATAATATATTTCCATGTAATAAAGGGAAATATTAATAAGGCCTATAAATAAGGAAGAATAAGTCAAATGTAAGAAGACCTAATAGAAGCTTCCGCTTCTAGAAGGATCTTCGTCTAGATTGTTCTTTTGGATAGTCATATTTAGTATAAATAGGGGTAAAGGGTATGAGAGGTTTTGTCTTGGATATTATTGTAATAGAGATATTCTTTGCTAGAGGTTTACCCCTCGAAGAGGAAAGTGAACATTGTTATCATTCATCAAGGTGATCTTTCTGGTGTTATTCTGGTGTTATTCTTGTATTGTTCATGTTATATCATTGTTGTTCTGCCATTTCTAGCTAAAATATTTATGTTCTACATACTATTTTATATATGGAATACTACACATAGTTATACTTTGACCAACGGGGAGTTATACAGGATCCCATCTATAAACCCAGTCCGTTAATTCACAATCATCCCATTCATTACTACTACATGGACCACATAAGCAAGAGATTTTTCTCGTCCATATTTCAACTATTGCATTGTCTGATGTTCTAACTAAATGGAATCCATGAGTTCCCTAGATTATTTTTCATTCATACCAATGTGATCGATATACATCGACCACCTCCAAAAAGTATCCATGTACATGTCATTTCCTGTGTGATTGGTCTTCACGAGTTCCTGTTTCGTCTCCCATTACTGAAGAACACCATTCAACAATGGATTTTGCATCTTGAATGAGGGAAGTAGTTGTGAAATTAATTTATTACCTACGTAACACTCCTTTTATGCATGCTCCCCTTTCTTATGCCCAAAATCGAAATAGTTCCAAATGTTTGGTACCTTTAGTTTTTTGTGCAACATACACAACCATTGAAATACACAAGAATTTTTTAACTGGCATGTGCAACCATATGACCAAATCCAATATTGATCCATATGTATGTTTTTCTCCTTGAGGTGATTGTAGAATAACTGAAAACAATTTTGTTCGTAGTCTAAGCCATGGCATCGATCATAACTTATATAGAAGTGATACTCTTTCAATATAACTCTGCTTTGTTCATTGCTATCTGGTCCATGCCCTTATGTAATATGGACCATTATGTTGACCTTCTCTAAGTGATAATATTGGATTTGAATCTCATTTTTTGGTTGAAGGGTGTAGTTCTCAACAAAATCAACCATTGATAACACAATACCAATAGGAAATGTATCTTTGCATATTATAAAATTATCATCCTGCCATCGATCCACATGGACATGCTAAACATAATTTCCTTTATTTTCAACGAAGTCCTTCATGAATTCACAAACTCGTACTTGAGAAGTAACCAATTGTATCTTTTTTCTTTCCTATCCTCCATCAATATCATATGTCACATATTTAAATATCTGCAAGGAAACCTCCTTCCTCCCCAATTCATACTCATCGCTTACATGGATGCACTTTCTCAGTAACATCAATCCACTGCACCTGGGGCATGTCCCATCTAAGCATGATTTTTGATCAAATTTAAAACCCTCTGGACTTGTACAGAAGATGTTGTGAATAAAGTCTCTAGATGACGACGTCAGAAATATAACTGAGCATTCATGCAAAAGGGTGTTATATAAAACAATATATATATATATGTGTGTGTGTGTGTGTGTGTGTGTGTGTGTGTGTGTGTGTGTGTGTGTGTGTGTGTGTGATAATAATAACCATACTCAATGTGATATCTACAACAACATGTTTTATGCATTGTGTTTATTCGCACATACAAAGGCTTGAATTTATAGAAAGATATTTGTCCCAAGTTAAGTGCACTATGTACTGTTATGAATCTCCCATACAATTATGTCTGTGTAATGTCAAGAAAGTGTTTAATATGGGGTTCGCGGTCCCTATATCCCCTTATAAATTTTAGTACATCTTTTTGGTTGGAAGAAGGCCTAGTGTTCTCATTCCAAAAATCATGAACTAGTCCCTTAACCACTCTAATTAAATTCATTTCAAAATGAGGTAGCCTACTAGTGAAGGCCCCCAAATATGTTGGGCCACCTGTGTCAAGGCTATCTCTTCTATGAGAATACTTTCTAATGGTTTTGACATTTCCTTTCAAGAGGTGAGAGGTTTGTTGTAGAAAACAATGTTTTCTCATGATCTTCCTAACAATTGATTGTGACAAGACACGTTAGGTTGCATTGCAGTCTTTAGAATGATATTTATTACCAATTATTTGAAAATAATCTACAAGGTTTCTAACAACATGATGACTTGTTTCTACACTTTTGATTGTTTTAATGCCTAAAATTCTTCTAACAGCTGTCAAACTTCTAGATTTTAACAAAGATAAAAATAATTGACATTTAGCAGCATCGGATTTAGGTAACTTACCTTTCAAGTGATGCTAGACCACTTTTATTGATCTGAATGTGTTTAAGAGTTCTTCATTTCACAATGCTCAATATAGGTAGGGACGATGAACCCCTATTATGGAACTTTTGACCTCCCTTTTGTGGAATTAACAATGTTTTATTTCTTTCCCCTCCAATCACCAATGGATCAACTATGGGAGGAGAGTGGACATGGGATTGACTAGTTTCTGGAACATTTGACTATCCAACAAGAGATTGCACCACAGGAACTTTTTCACCACAATGTTGTACATCGATTTATTCTCTAATTTCATCCATTGTATAATTATCTCCAAGAAAATACTCCATCATCTTCTCATCCAAAAAATATTTTCCTGATGAGATACTGGATGGATTTGTCTCTAATGAACTCTTTCACTTTGCATATATTCTGCTAGAATTGGATTTCCCTCTTCTGCAAGTCTACGGTTTGACATACATAACTTCTATTTTTCTCTCTCCTCTTCTACCTTTTCAATTGATTTATTTTTTCTCAAGTAATTTCTTTCTCGAATCCATTGGTTCTCCATGTTTAAAGATAAAAATTGGCTTCCAAACACCCACCACAAATTTTTCTTTGTATTATGTAACAATACACAACCAAGTGGAGAAATTTGTTTTTGTATTACAAAAGAAGACACATCTAACAATTCCAATTCCAATTGAACTTGGACAAATTCTTATTCCAATTCCAACAAGACATAAGAAGATACAAAAAAGAATTCCATTTTCACTTGGACAAACTTGTCTTCCAATTCCAAGTAGACACAAGAAAATAAAAACAACAATTCCAATTGGACTTGGACAAATTTTCCTGTATTCCAATTTGAAGAAGACACAAGAAGATACAAACAACAATTCCAATTACACTTGGAAAAAATTGTCTTCCAATTCCAAGAAGATACAAACAACAATTCCAATTTCACTTGACAAATTTATCTTCCAAATTTTCCTACAATGGTTTGGAAATAGCACAAAACTCTCAATGAATCAAAACCAAACACTAAAATAAGAAAAAACATGTATGTGCTCGTTATTTTTGTCTGAATATGTCGCATATTGTTTGTTAGCCTTGAAGGATATGAGGTGATAGAGTGTTATTGGAACCAAAAAATGCCCAGTAGGAATGTGTGTGTGTTCCTAGAAACATGTGCACATTCCTCTTGAGCATAAAAATGAACAACAACTATAGCTCAATCAAGTCACACAAGCATGTGCATTCTCTTAATGCAACAGATAGAGAATTTATTATAGACCACACATATTAATGAATAAATATATAAGGGGTATAGGGACAACTAATGCCTAAGGGGTTAGGATTGAACGTGTTTTCAAGGATAGATAAATGGTTAGAGAACCAATATGTGGTTGATGTGGGTGTAAGGTTTGTACAAAATGTATATGCACAGTGCACTCAAGGCTCGAGTGTAGAGGGGGTTAAGGGCTGACTACAATTTATGCATAGGCTTATATGGAGCTAGGGGGATCTATTTCATGCTCTACGTCAAACTCTAGGTCATCATCTAAATATAGCTCTAGCTCTATGTCGTGGTATAGGTCATGGTCTAAATCAAGCTCTGGGTCATTGTCTAAATCTACCTCTAGCTATATGTTGTGGCCCAAGTCATGGTATAGGTCTATGTCATGGTCATTGTATAGGTCTTGATATTTCTAAGTCAAGGCCATTTCTTACCTTGCGATGTAGGGAGGTGGGATGTAGAGAGAGGAAGAAAGAGAGTGTGAGAGGGGGAGAGGGGAAGAAAAATAGAGTGAGGGACATGGAGATGGAGAGGGGGGGTATAGAGTGAGAGAGTGAGAGGAAGGGGGGTTAGATAGATGAAAAGAGAGAAAGTTGGGGAGACTGGGGGAGAGAGAGGCAGGCATATATAGGGAGTGAGAGAGTGGGGGTTATATGCAAGAGTTAATTAAAGAAGGGGGTAAAAATGGATTGTTTTAGAGTGTGACAATGTGGGAAAGGAATACCAAAACGGGGGGGTAGAGAGAGAGAGGTAGGAGAGAGAGTGAGAGTGATACTAACAACAAGGAGATAGATAAAGAGGTGGTAGATGTAGGAGATAAATATGGTAGTGATAGTGGGAGGGAGGGACAAATGGGAAGAGAGAGAGAGAGAGAGGAGGATACTTGGAGGGGGCAAGAGAGAGATATAGCAGGTGAGGGAGTGAGAGTGAGACTAAAAACAAGGAGAGAGAGAGATGTGGTAGATTTAGGAGAGAAAGAGGGAATAGATAGTGGGAGGGAGGGGGAGAGATAGAGGGAGTGGGTGAGATAGAGGGAGGAGGGGGTTAGAGAGAGAATGTGTGAGTGTGAGAGGGGGGGGAGAGGAAGAAAGAGAGAAGGGATGGAAAATGAGTGTTTGAGTGTGTTAGAGGGAGGGAAAGGAAGAAAAAGAGAGGGGGTAGAGAGAGAGTGAGAGAAAGGGTGGGAGAGATATGGGGAGGGGTAGATGTATGAGAGAGAGAGAGAGAAGAGATAGTGGGAGGGAGGGAGAGAGAGAGAGAGGGAGGGTG
Source organism: Picea engelmannii (assembly GCA_009831015.1). Lineage (NCBI taxonomy): Eukaryota > Viridiplantae > Streptophyta > Pinopsida > Pinales > Pinaceae > Picea > Picea engelmannii. Next base: position 325,486 of record ML796094.1, read on the forward strand.
GGGGGGGTAGAGAGAGAGAGTGAGTATAACACACCCACTACAAGAGCTAAGATTTTTCTCCTTTTTCTTTCTTCTTCATTGTCGAGGGACAAAGTTCTTGAATTACTATGAGGTTCTGGCGTAGGCTAGGTCTTCCAATCAGGACCTTCACCAAACCAATTCATGGGTTCTTTTGTTGAAAATCTGTCGTGTACAATTCATGCACCAAGTGTAGGATTTACTTCCACATGTCTATGGTTGTGACCCTAGGCTAAGTCAAGAGGCGCCTTTCGCATTTCAAGACTTCAAAAATTGGGAGTTCGAAATGAAAAGGAGTCGAGTCCTTCGACACCCTGAAACCCGAAATCCTATTCACACCAATCTGCTCTGGGATTTCACCTACCGGGACTTTGCATATTGGGATTTCGCGATGTATGGGGATGAGGGTTCATACCCTTTGGTTTCATGGGTGCCGCAACACCGAAGCCCATATATCTACTAGGCTCATTTTGGGGTTTCGCAAGTCAGGAGCTCTTTATATGTGAAGACAAGAGGTTTTCCCTTCGGTATATCGAGTGCCAAAATGTCGAAACACCAAACTCTAGCCACGCTATACTATTTTAGGGTTTCTCACATCAGTATTTCTTGTCTGTGGAATACAAGGAAACTGACCGTTAGGATTCCCGGGTGCCGTAACACTGAAACATCAAAATATATTCACACTCTATCATCTCAGGGTTTCACAAGTTGGGATTTCATGATATGTGAAGACGAGGGGCCTCGCATATAGGATATTCAGAAGCCGAAACTCTGAAGCTCATATATCCACTGAACTCACATCAAGGTTTCGCAGGTAGGGATTTCACGATGTGCGATGACAAGAGGTCTCGCGTTTGAGTTTCTCGGGAGCCGAAACTCTGAAACTCATATTCATACGCTAAGCTCATTTCGGGGTTGTTTGCACCCTTTTCGTCACCTTGCTGAGAAAATAAGAGGTGCTTACATGCCCAGTTGGGTCCTGCTGAGCATGACAGCTGTAGAGGAAAGAGTTCGAAAAATAAAAACAAAACTATAAGCAAGAACTAAACTAATACAAACCAAAATCATAAGCATAGGGACATAGAGATAACAAAAATAAAAACACCCATGTCACCAATGTAATAGGTTGGTCTATTGATGAAATCAAAGCACCAAGAAGAAAGGGGACAGTGAGTCCCTTCTTCCTGCAAGGGAAGGCTCTTGGACCCTTACAAGCTTGCTCTCCTTACAACAAGAAAAATGAAAATGGTGATGAAAGAACTCCTTGAAAATACACTCAATGGAGAGGTGGATTGCTCAATGAAATGATGCCAAAGTGCTCTTGTCAAGGATTGAGTCCTTAAAACAATATAGCCAACATAACATTACATGAAATTCCTTGAGAAAATGAGGTGCATTCATGGCTTTTTATAGCATTGCTTTGGACTTTTGTTGAATTGCTTTGTAGTGTGAAGAGAGGCCATTTAGGGCATTATTAGGTCTTTGACCAGCCCACCATTCGGATTCAGCTCAGATTTGAGGGTCAAATCGTCTTGGGAGCTGATCCATAAGTGGTTGGGAGGCTGACCACTTCAATAAATGCGCTTTTTAGCAGGTGCACGGATTTTTGAGCTATCAGTCACGCATAGTGTGCCTGTGTGCTATTCACGTTCCTGTTACGCGCATGTGCACGCGCGCCCAATGCCTGCAAGGCGCCCTTCAATTTTTTACTACTTTCTATAGTTTTTTTCCCTTTTTGAATGCTGTGAGATTAATTCATTGGCCATGAATGACTTCATTGTTGTTTGACGATGTTGAGTTCTTGTAACCATGTGCTGACGAAATTTCAGTGATAACAGATGCCCCCTGATGGATGAGGTTAGGAGCACACATATAGCCGAAATCCATCAATATTTCTTCTACTGAGAATGTTGTTGTAAGATAGAGCAATAGTGGGATCATTCAGAGCAATCCTTTGGAGGAGAAAGGAACCGGTAGAACCCGCCCTTCCATAAGGTGCGTAAAATATACAACTGTGTACAAACGAGGCGGGCATGCCCCATGCTCGTGTTATGTAACCCTGGAAAAAGATGACTGAAGTGTTGGTGTAGACAACTGTAGTGCCCTCGGGGGTGGTAATGATAAAGGTAGAAGACAATTCTACAAAGGAACATACTTTGAATAATAGGCAATGATCGCAGAAATAAGTATCGACGATGATGCAGGCATTGATGGCCTTACCAAGTTCACAGGTCTTAGGCAAATGATAGAAATAACTGCAATAGTCACAAAGTAAGACCCACCATAACATGAGAAAGTGTTGGTGTTGGATGTGATGGGGGACAACGACATCAGGGAGCAATGGTGTTTCACCCTGTGCCGTCCGAGATCTCTCATTAAATGGAGAATGAGAATCAAGATACTGTCGCCCTTCTGGAAAAATTGTGCTGATGTCAACAAAAGGGGGATGCGACTCCCAAAAGAAAAGGACTTCGTGGAATCTACTGAGGTGAGGAAGTGGCAGAGGTACATGGATGAAGTCAAAAAGTGAGAAGACTCAAGACTGCCCTTGGTTGGAGGATGTATGAGATAAAAAGTGGATGTAACCGTGTAACGAGGTCGAGTGTCAAGGGGACGACAAGACCGAGGACAAGTTGTGCCAGAGGCGGGACAAGGTGAACAAATTTAGAGGGTAGAGGTAAGTGACCTGTGGAGTACTCTGAAGAGATGGACGATGCTGGCAAGGGTAGATGATAAGTAATGCTCCAACCAAGGGTGACATGGGTTGCGTGTGGCCAAAAGGAAGCAAATCGCCAACGGTGATGACAAAAGAAAATGTAATGATTGGAAATAAAGGCGTTTGTACAATAAATAACGAATAATTTTGGGGAGAAATGTACAAATACAGAAATGGGTGCCCCAATGTGAAATGAGTGCCCCGGGGAGGGCATAATTTTCTTGGAAAACTGATGGAGGGTGGGGGCCCCATTGGTGAGTTTCTGTATGAGGTAGGTGAAATGAAGATAGGTTCGCAGATGGGCAAACTGATTGTGGATGAAATGGAGGGTTCATGATCCTGCGGAGGTGCAGGTAAAAAAAATAGAACCGTAAAGAGATGATCTGGGAGTCCATGTGGAAAGCTAGAAAAATGAGGAGAAGAAGTATGTGGTTGATTCACAACATGATGAAAGACTATTAGGACTCCCATCCCTAAAGGGTAATGAAGAATAGCATGAGTGTCAAAAAGTGGCAAAGGGTGCTATGAATGGGACAACTCATGTGGGTTAGAATGCTACCGGGTAACAGTACCGATGATGCAAATGGAGGCGTGGGTACTGCAGAGCTGGGAATGGAGATCTTAGAGGTAAACATCAGAGGGTATGACTGGAAATGCAAGTACGATACAGTGGGAAAAACTACATGCCAGTGCTGAGTATATACCTGAAGGAATGATGCCGAGGGATGAAGAGCAAGTACCTGCACATATGAGAAACAAATACCCAAAGTGAACAATATCTGAAGAGAATCAAAGATATGAGCATGTATTAGACAAATGTGACAATGCGCGTGCGTACCTAACCATGATATGAAAAAAGGCGCCCCGAGGGCTCAGGATGAAAACTGACCCAGGGACAGCTATGATGTAGGTGGCGGGATGCTGATCCTATGGCTAAAGACGGTTTGAAAAATGGACACCTTGGGCTCTTGGAATGGTGAGTGGAAGTTTGGAAAAAGGCCTATACATAATTGTAGGGCCCACATTGCCACCTCATTTGTACCTGTTGCAACAGTGACTGGACAAGCATTTTTTAGAGGAAATTTGGAGATTTGGGGAGGATGAGGCATCTGATCGATGTTTTGCGATGATGTGCCTGAGGGAATGTGGACGCACATCTAGGATGATAGTTTCCTGGAGCAGTGTGTAGGGGTACCGCCACCATGGCAGGCCATAGTGCGGTGAGAAGCAGTGCTTGCTGTGATGACGAGTGGACGCCTGTCAGCGGGGCAGGAGGGTCCTGTGGGTGGTCCACCACCACCCGGGGTAGGTGGGGGTGGGCCACCACCTCCTCCTGATGAAGGAGCAGGGGCTGGTGTGATAGAGGCACCATGAGTGGTTCAGGATGTATATCGTTTTTGTTGTATGTAGGCTGGTGAGCCATTTTTTGGTATCGAGGTGCTGTATTGGCCTGCGACGACATGTATTTTTTTTATGTAAACATTCGGATGGCCTGAGGGGCCTTTATATATATATGAGTATACATATTTTGAGATCCTGTTGTTGTCTACATGTTTTTGTTGATGTTTTTGATGATGTCTATTCTATATATATGCTGTGATAGGATTGGTGAGATGTTTATGTATGTGTAGATTGATGTGATATATGCCAATCTAACACCATGTTAGCTATTTGATCTGTTGTTTGATTCAATTGTATGGGAATATGTGTAAATGTAATGGAATCAAAATGTCGAGATAAAAGTCTAACCTGCAGGTATTGGCGAAAGAGGCACGGATCACGTACACGGTATACATAGTTGAGATGGAGAACGACTAGTTGAGAGTCGAGGAAGACGCTAAGGTGACGAATATGATGACATTGGGCGTCGGCCAGGAGGCCAATGACCGCAGTGCATTCAGCTTGGTTGTTGGTTGCTGGCCCCAAACACATGCCTCTTGAGTGTAGCATTTCATGTGAGGGGGTGTAGAGAGACCAAGCAGCCGATGCGAGATTTTGCATCCAATGGCTGGCGTCGTCAGCATAATTGATGTGGGAAACTGGTGGAGGAAGCATCTATCAATAGCACAAAGGATAGTTAAGACGAGAGGGGAGGAGAAAAAGATTAAAAACACTAGAAAAGAAATAACCTAAAGTAGAATGACTACTTTTAAGCATAAAATTTCTTGAGATACAACCCATTGATGGGTTCCTTGAGCGAGAGGCCTTTGGGGGAGGCCAGGATGTATGTGCCTTTGGTGATGCAATGTTGGATGATGTAAGGGCCATACCAAAGTGATTCAAATTTGCCGTGGCCAAAGGTATCATGAGCGATATCATAAGCCAGGACAAGGTCGCCTTCGTGGAATGATCGAAGGTTGACATGGCAATCAAAGGTAGCTTTGGATCATTTTTTAGCTACCTCGTTGTTCTGTAAGGAAGATCGACGATCTTCATCCAGAGAATCCAAGTTCAGCAAGTGTTGCTCCATTGGAGCAGTGTCAGGAAATAGCTCAATTGCGGTGCGTAAGGTGGGAATTTCGCACTCGATGGGAAGAGTTGCCTCGACCCCATGGACTAAATGGAATGGCGTGAAACTAGTAGCGGTCTTTATTGCCGTTCGATAAGCCCATATCGCAGAAAATAAAATATGATGCCAATTGGTTTTATGTTTATTAACCGTGCACTGTAACATGGTCTTGAGGACTTTGTTCACTGCCTCAACCTGTCCGTTTGACTGAGGGTAATATGGTGAGGAAAACTCGTGAGAGAAGCCTAACTGAGATGAGAGTTCAACGAAGATCTCATTCTCGAAGTGTTTCCCATGGTCGGAAACAAGTTGGAGTGGTACTCCAAAATGGGATATGACATGGTTAAAGAAAAAGCGCGCTGCAGTGTCAGCGGTGTTGTTGAAGGTGGACATGGCTTCGGCCCATTTGGTGAAGTAATCGACGATGACAACAATGTATTTGTGACCATTGCTGGAGGGGGGATTACAAGTCATAAAGTCGATGCCCCATTTACAAAAAGGGCCGGCAGTAATGATAGGGTGAAGAAGAGTGGGGGGAGCTCGGGCTTTGTTGGCATAGAGCTGACATTGCTCACATCGTTTCATGGCATGAATGCAATCATGAAATAGGGTAGGCCAAAAGTAACCGACTTGGATGATCTTTTGAGCAGTGGATATACCCAAAACATGGCCCCCACATGCACCGCTGTGGCAGTCGTTTAAGACTCTATCGGCCTCGTCAATAGTCAGGCATCGACGAAGAATGGTGTCAACACCCCACCGGTATAGGATGTCTCTGATGAGGAGATAGCGGGAGGCCTGATGGTGAATACACCGACGATCATCTCATGATAGATGGTTATCAAACTTTTGAGTTCGTAGGTAGACGAGAAGGTTGCCATACCAAGGATCATATGAAGCGATGTAAAAGAGATGTTCGTCAGGAAAGTCGGTGTTGACGGGGGCACTGGTGGTGTCATAGGGGAGGGATGTGACAAGTTCAGCAAGAACGAGGGCCTTCTTACTCTTAGGTGTTGAGAACTCAAGGTCATACTCCTAAATGATAATGATCCATCGAGCGAAATTGACGTTAACTTGTCGACGACTAAGCAAGTATTGCATAGGGTTGGAATCTACGACGACTTTTGTGGTGCGAAGCAGAATGTAATGGCACAGTTTCTGGACTGCAAGGACAACTGCAAGAGAAAGTTTCTCTTCGTGTTTATACTTCAAGGGTGGTCCTGAGAGGTTCTTACTAACGTAATAAATGACGTGTTCATGATTTTCATCTCCGAGTTGGACGAGGACACCGGCTACTGATACAGCTGATGCTGATACGTAGAGGATGTAGTCGCGATTGTAGTCAGATGCACTAATTAAAGGTGCATTTGAAAGCGCTGCTTTAAGATCGTCAAATGATTGTTGGGCATAGTTGTCCCAGTGAAAAGGGATGTCGTGTCATAGTAAGTGAAGGAAACCGTGCGCGTGTATGGCGTAATATGGGACAAAGCGTCGAAGGAAGTTAGCTTTGCCCTGTAGACTCTGAAGTTGTCGTAAATTCCGAGGAGGTGGAATTTCGGTGATAGCTTTGACTTTGAGGGGGTCCACGGTAATACTGCTTTGGGAAACAATAAAACTGAGGAGGCACCCGGTGGTGACACAGAACACACACTTGAAAGGATTCAAGTGGATGTTGTACTGACGACACCGTTGAAATATGATTCGGAAATCATCGAGATGTTGGGTGTGTTTCTTGGATCGAGCTGTGAGGTCGTCCAAGTAGGCCAGGATGGTTTTAGCTAGATCGTGGAAGATGTATGTCATCACCCGCTGGAAAGTTGCGTCGGCATTTTTTAAGCCGAAAGGCATGACATGATATGAAAAGGTACCCCATGGGGTAGTGAATGTGGTTTTATACGTATTGGATGGATGGATTTGAATTTGGTTATAGCCAGAGAATCCGTCCATAAAGGAGAGAGCCTCATGGTCGGCGCAGTCGTCGATAATTTGATCAATGAAAGGCGTTGGAAAGTTGTATTTGGGACATGCGTTATTGAGATCGCGAAAGTCTGTGCAAACGCAGATAGTGCCCTATTTTTTTTCGATGGGTACAGGGTTGGAAACCCATGAAGTATAAGCGATGGGATAAATAAACCTGGCAGCGCATAATTTTTCAATTTCAGCTTTGATAGCCGCAGCTTTGGATGGGTGTAGCGGTCGTTGTTTCTGGCGAACTGGTGTGATGTGAGGCCAGGTGTCGATGTGATATTCGACAATAGAGGGATCAAGGCCAGGCATTTCTGTGTATGACCAGGCGAAAATATCCCTATATTCCTAGAAGAGGGCTCTGTATGCGACGATTTCTTGAGCTGTGCAAGCAGCTCCAATGATGATTTCTTCGACGATGCCATTTTTTATGGAAATGTCGATTTTGATGGTGGGGGAAATGTTGGCCATATTACCTTATTCAAGAGCATCAGGGGCAAGAATGGGATTGTTGAACCAATCTATAGGCCCGGAGGGGATAAAATCTTTGGTTTTGACCGCGTAAATGGTGTTTTGGTTAGGAGGCATGAGGGCTTCCTGTGGAGAAAAGAGTGCATGGTGATGTAGTGCATTCGAGGGAGAATCCGGGTAGTTTAACTCTTCCAGTATTTCCTCGTCACATTGGAAATGGCAGTAATACAAGGGGTCGTGAGGAGTGAGCTTGGTGACAGTTTGGTTGCCCCCTGATGGAGAAGTAGCAGGAGCAATGCTGGGAGAGAGTGAGGGTTCACTCGACATAAACCATATATTGAAGGACTGAGGGGTACCCATGGTGGTTGGGTGGAGAGTGTCCATAGGGAAATGAACAGGGGAGTTGGGTGGGTTATGGGGTAAATCCTCAGATACGTCATCTAAGAACCAAGGAGGCATTGGGAGTGCCTCGGGTTCAAGAGAAATGACATGAAGATCCTCGAGTGATGAGGTAATGTCAATTATCGCCTCTGCGGGTTGGTGAAGCAGAGCCAATTGACGTTGCCTATATTCAAGGATCATAGGACACTGGTATGTAAAATGAGCCAATGAATCACAGAGAGAGCAAGGGAATCTCAGACGTTCATTGACTGAAGTGGTGACATAGCGGATGTCAGTGATATTTGAAGAGGACGTAGCAGGGCGTGGGTTGTTCTGGAAGTTTTGGCGTATGGCGGATAATGTCTGCTGAAAGCATGGCAGTGCTGGGAAATGATGGGTATAATGGTCGTGCTCTGAACAGATAGCGCAAGCATATTTGGTCCTCAACCCTTTACTACTGGAAGGTTGGGTGGTAGTGGTGGGACTAGCAGTAGTGGCGGGTGTTGTGGGAGTTGGATTGAGGGGGATCAAATTCTGTAATTCAGGTAGTGATGGACAGTTGTTGGTTTGGTGTCCCTCCTTATCACATAGTGCGCAAGGTGGTGGGATGCGCAGAGGAAGTGGAGTGGTGCGCTCCTTCTTCTTTCTCCTACCCCCAGCTATAGCAGGGGGTTTAGGGAGTATTGGGGTAGTGGGGGTAAGGATGGAAATCGTCATAGGGAGGCCTTCCTGTGGGGGAAGGGATGGTCGAGGGACCATCACAGGTGGATGTAAATACCATACTGGGATTGCTAACACCATATTGGGTAGTGTGAGTGTTGCGGCTACCTGAAAATCTTCGATACCACGTGGAGGGTAAAAGAAGGGAATTTGAGTGAGGGGTTGGGGAACTGTCTCCCAAATAGGACTATGCCCCTGAGGGGATGTGGATTCGTGGACTATCGGGGTCGACGAGTGCACAGGAGGCTCCGGTGGGAATGGTTCTGCGACTATTGAGACGTCAGGAATGACTGAAGCCTCCTGAGGAGGATTAACATCCTCTGTGTGAGTTCTGTTAGATGAGATGATGCACACTTGATTAGTAGGATCAAGGAGTGGTGGTTATCCATGGTATGTCCCTAACAAGGATGGATCTTTAAAAATCCCAGGACCCATCTCAACGAGTGGATATGTGTCTTTGTTGGTGTGGATGAGAGGAAGAATGTTATCGAGATTGGCAGATGGGTTAGGCTCATAATGTGAGACTTGGTCGATGGTCACGATCTTCCCATTGTGAGGGAACATCATTTTCCTAAAAACGGAAGATGCCACTACCTTCATAGCGTACATGTATCTACAAATGAACAAGATATTGTAATCAAGTGGAGCGTCGATAACTTCGATGTCAATGAGAATTGTTTTTCCCCCGATTTCAACGGGGACATTTTGGAAGAGCCCTTCAGGAGATGATGGTCGTCCGTCATAAGCTCGTAATGTGATGGCAGAGGGTATGAGTTATGGGGAACCAAGTTTCTACCATACTGTTTTGGACATGATGCACGTAGATGCACCTTCATCGATGATACACCGATGAACTGTGATGTTCCGTATTTTCACTGGTATTTGAAAAGCGATCAGGGCGGGAAGACGAGGTTCACCGCTATCGAGATCAAAGGTGATGAGTCGAGTATTTGTAGGGTCGACTGCCCCCAAGGCGGAAAGTAGTGATTTTCGTTGAGTAGGAGAAGTCTGGAAGACTTCCAGGAATGACATGGTATCCAGGGATTGTGCTAAGTCGTCTACCAAACTATAGTTATGAGTTGCCCAAGCCTGTGAGTTATCGACATTCCTGCGCAAGGGTATGCAAGGGATGCGTAGTGGTGGTTCGGTGGAAGGGTGAGGGATCACCAATGGGGGTCCCTTTAGTGTAGGGTTTTTCTATGGACATATGGGAGTAGACTCAGCGGGTGCATGATACTAACGATTACGTGTTTGAAGAAGGATTTCTTCCACACCAGTGAGGAGAATTGTATGCTCTGCTGGGTTGTTGGGGTTGTGGTATTGTCCTACCTGAGGTGGGGGATGTTGTGTGTCCTGTTGGGTGTTTATCACACCTTGATGTGGGATAGGATTTTGCAACACGGCGGGAGGGGGTTGTTGCACGTATTGTTGTGGTGCCTGTTGAGGGGCAGTTTGTGTAGGAGAATGGGGAAGACTTCCTGAGTCTTTCAACCATTTGAAATCAATGATCTGGGGGAAATGGTGAGTGTAATGACCGAACTCACCATAAAGGGCACAAGGGAAGATGGTTTTAACTCCCCAGTGGATTTGCCAATCTGTTTGCACCCTTTTCGTCACCTTGGTGAGCAAATAAGAGGTGCTTACATGCCCAGTTGTGTCCTGCTGAGCATGACATATGTAGAGGAAAGAGTTAGAAAAATAAAAACAAAACTATAAGCAAGAGATAAACTAATACAAACCAAAATCATAAGCATAGGGACATAGAGATAACAAAAAGAAAAACACCCATGTCACTAATGTAATAGGCTGGTCTATTGATGAAATCAAAGCACCAAGAAGAAAAGGGACAATGAGTCCCTTCTTCCTCCAAGGTAAGGCTCTTGGACCCTCACAAGCTTGCTCTCCTTACAACAAGAAAAATTAAAATGGTGATGAAAGAACTCCTTGCAAATCCACTCAATGGAGAGGTGGATTGCTCAATGAAATGGTGCCAAAGTGCTCTTGTCAAGGATTGAGTCCTTAAAACAATATAGGTAGCATAACATTACATGAAATTCCTTGAGAAAATGAGGTGCATTCATGGATTTTTATAGCATTGCTTTGGGCTTTTGTTGAACTACTTTGTAGTGTGAAGAGAGGCCATTTAGGGCATTATTAGGTCTTTGACCAGCCCACCATTCAGATTCAGCTCAGATTTGAGGGTCAAATCGGCTTGGGAGCTGATCCATAAGTGGTTGGGAGGCCGACCACTTCAATAAATGCACTGTTTAGTAGGTGCGCAGATTTTTGAGTTATCAGCCACGCATCGTGCGCCTGTGCTCACTATTCACATTCCTGTTACGCAGATGCGCACGCGCGCCCAATGCCTGCAAGGAACCCTTCAATTTTTTACTACTTTCTATAGTTTTTTCCCTTTTTGAATGCTGTGATATTAATTCATTGGCCATGAATGACTTCATTGCTATTTGATGATGCTGAGTTCTTGTAACCATGTGTTGACGAAATTTTAGTGATAACAGGGGTTTCACAAGTCGAGATTTTGCGATATGCGAGGACGAGGGGCCTCGCATCTAGGATATTCGGGAGTCGAAACTCTAAAGCCCATATATCCACTGAACTCACTTTGGGGTTTCGCAAGTTAGGATTTCGTGATGTGCAATAACAAGAGGTCTCGCATCTGAGTTTCCTGAGAGACGAAACTCTGAAACTCATATACATACGCTAAGCTCATTTCAGGGTTTCGCAAGTCAATATTTTTCGATATGCAATGACAAGATGTCTCACATCTGAGTTTCCCGGGAGCCGAAACTCTGAAACTCATATACATATGCTAAGCTCATTTTGGGGTTTCACAAGTCGGGATTTTGCGATATGCGATGACAAGAGGTCTCGCATATGAGGTTCTTGGGAGCCAAAACTCTGAAATGCTGATATATATATATATATA
>ML796094.1:349781-360800 GCA_009831015.1 Picea engelmannii
AGAGAGAGAGAGAGAGAGAGAGAGAGAGAGGGGGGTTGGGAGAGAGAGGGAGTGGGTGTGATATTCTGAGGTGTGTCAAGGTAAGGTCTATATCTACATCTTTCCATGCCTTTTGATGTCAATCAAGTTAATCATAAATTGAAAAAACATATCATAACTTATCCACATAAATAAACTAAATCAACTCAATCATAAATAAATAAATCAACCAAATCAAGTCAATAAAAAAGAAAAGGATGACGCAGAGGAGAAAATAACCAATATTCTAGTCTAAATAAGCATTACTTTCATTACTTTATTTTGAAAAAAAATTAATTGCATTATTTTCCATAATTTATTTTCTAGAATTCTTTAGGATGACGTTTCAATAGTTATTAATGATTTAATCAGTTTCCCACTAGCCCATTCAAAAAAGGAAAATATGTCATTCATATGTTGCTTTTAACGGTTTTCGATATTGTGAATTTGATTTTCATTAAAAATAATAATTTCAACGAGTCAAAATATTTTTTTATCTTTAATATTAATGGGATGTTTTTCTTATAAAAATATATTTTTCATTAAAAATTATGTTTTCAAAAAATCCAAAATAATTTTTGTATCCTCAATATTGACGGGATGTTTTGTCTTATAAGAATGTTGTGTTAGTGTGAATTTTTGATATTGTTATTATTAATGTGGATGAAAAACTTGTTTTAAAATCTCTACCTAGATCTATATAAATATATAGTGTCCAAACTCTACTCGAACCTATGCCTCCCTCTACTAGAAACCCAAAGTTTTGTGCCAACTGGAAACCCCAAATATTTTTCAAAATGGAAACCTAAAGTTTCTGTACGAAGTGGAAACCCCAAATTTCCACAACTCATACAATCATATGCAACATTGTGCAACCATCCATACTTCTCTCTACCCAAATTTGTGTGCAACCAATCTGCTCATTGTCATGGAAGGACGTCTCCTCCTCAAACTCGTCATGCCCCCATAGTTTTTTCAGGGATCGAACTTGACTTGGTGCACCCAAGTCTCCTGGCACTTGACTATCATGTGACACCACAACATTCCCCACTCGAAGGCTAATACAAATCGAGAGTACTTCATTCAAAAGATTCCTTCTCACTCACGGTCTTCCCATAATTTCACCTTGAGCTACTCTCCCAACTTTGTCATCCATTATAGACTCCAAAAGGTAGCACGGGTCACCCTATGAAACTCATATGCTTGGGAGGATCTATCCCTCTTCCTACCAAGTTCACCACAAATGTCTATGAGTCTCCATATAAGTTTGTCCTTTCATTTGCCTCATTCACCAATATATAGGTGACTTCCCCAACCATCATGTTGTGGAGGGTCGCGATTGTTGGTGAGGTGGGGTGAGATAACCCCAACTAGTTGCTCCATGTGTCATGCCCCTTCAACATGGTTGAGTCAACCTCAAGTGTAAGTTTGATAGGGCAGCTAACATAGTCGAATCATCGAGTGCCCCACTCTATTCTTTGGCTAACTCCTAAGTTTCGAACTGCATCCACATCTATCCATCTAGTCAACTCACCCGCGCCCACTACTTGTCCAACTGACCCATCTCTTTGGTGTAAGCATCTCTTAGGCATGTCAATATAACTCACCTAACTGAACCCTCCCTTCCCTTATCCTACTGAATTTTGATGATGCGCCCAAGTATTTTCCCGTGACTCTTCACCAAACTATCTGATCAATTACTTTCCTTGTAAGGAATCTGTGTTGCACACAAAACATCTTCATCAAGTATTGGTTGCTTCCCCCTAGGCACATTACATTCCCAAGGTGCCCCAAATCTCCCTATATGAAGGAATTGTGTCTCTCATGTGTGTCGAGCATCCTGCCTTCTTGGTCGATCTACTTGTGTGTGCGTAATGTGAGGGCTCACGCCCGATCTAAGCACCTGAGGCCTTACACTACCTATTTCACTTATGTAGGTTTTTATCCATACCCAAAGAATATGGTATATTATTTTTCTTAGGTCAATATCAATTGGGTCTTTAATTTATTTGAGGATATTTCTTAGGTTATTGAGAGGAGAGAATGTATGAGGGTAGGGGTGGGGGAGAAATAAGTTTTGCATAATTTCTCCCCTCCAACTCTCACCCTCATATATGAGCATGAGGGTGGGGGTAGGGGAAGATATTATGAAAAATATATTTCTCTCCCCACCCATGTATATGAATATGGTGGTGGGGGGAGATATTATATATGAGGATGGGGGTGTAGGGAGATATTATGCAGTTGTGATTCTTTGCAATTTCAACAAATATTTTATGGATAAATTAAGTGATTGTAAACTAGAAAAGGTTGTGATGTTTTTGTTTTCAATTTTAGGAAAGCTTTTACGGATAAATTAAGAGATGGAACAATCCAAAACTATAATTTCAAAAAACATTTTATGGCTAAATTAAATAATGGTAAACTTAAAAAAAGTAAAAAACATAAAAGATTTAGCCTTCATTTCCTATCTCTTTAACTTTTGATTTTTTAAAAAACATTTTTAAATATTCAATGTCTCTGCATTATGCATATTTAGTTTCTCTAATAATGTTATGAATTTTTATATTTGTTTCTTAACATGGTATTTTAGGTGTATATGGATCATGTATGTAATGTAAAGGCAAGACTTGAATATGTGCATAATTGAAATCGGTGATTTCCCTACATGATACCTTCGGACGCATTTGGAAAACACATATTAAAAGAACTCATCCACTTGAATGAGATCATAATCCTTCAAAGAAAGGTAATTTACAACCATCTATGTGAATGGTTTCACTTGCTACAACAAGGTAGAGCACACCATTTGGAAGAAGGGTCAATTTGCCTCCAAAAACACAAAGAGGGGTTGCACCTTTTCCCACAAAGGTAGCTCACAACCATTCGTTTGAATGCACTCATAGAAACATCATTGAAGGTAAGTCATAAGGGTTCAAATGATGGTAAATCATATCTAGGACATTAGAGGAATTATATAAGGACCCAAATTGAGGTTCCATTAGTAATGGCATGATGGAGGGCACACAAGGCATACTTGGAAATTTACACGGTGATTCCATATTCTTTAGTAGCCTTGGTGACTGACTCAAGGTGATTTGTGAGACTATTAGTATGGGTTACTAGCACATAATCTAGGAGGACCAAGAATTTATTGTTGAGTAGTATGGACTGTAAATTTTTCAGACCCCAACCCAGTTTCAGTCTCGCTGATTTTTCAGCCAAAGTTAAATGCCAAACCCAGTTTCAACACTGTTTCAGCATATGTTTTAGCATTGTTTCAGCATATGTTTCAACACAATTTCAGCATTGTTTCAGCATATGTTTCAGGACTGTTTCAGCATATGTTTAAGCACTGTTTTAGCATATAAAAACTTAACAGAAAATAAACTTCAGAACTGAAACATGAGGATTCTGAACATCGTTTTCAACGCAGAAATAAAACATTAGAAACATGCAAAACTTAGAAAATATAGACACAAATATTTTCGGTCTAACTTCGACCCTAGAAAAATCCACAAGGGGAAAACCAGTGAGAGAGGGCTTTTTATTATTTATGAGCTTCTGAGAAATTTCTTTTACAACATATTCATCTTCAGAAATTTACACAAACTTATCTGGACATTCCTGTAGCTTTGCTCCTCAATTTATGAGCCAGAAATCCATACAACTGTATGGTTGTCCCAACAATTAATGTTGTACGGACTGCCTCAAAATTTGTGCCAAAACTCTGCTAAGATTGTATGGAAAACCTAGCATGAACAACTCCTTGTAAACCATGTTGTACAGCCCTCAAAATTCATGCCAAACTGTACGGACTATACGAAAATACACTCATAAATTTATTATAGTAGTTACCTCGATTTCTATGCCAATAAATGTTGTACGACAACCTTGGAATGCATGCCAATACTCTAAAAAATTACAGCTACTATCCTCCTCAATTTCTGTGCACAGTAAATGTTGTACGACCTCCACAAATCCGTACGGTACGGATTGTTCTTCCTTGTTGTCTGTTGCCTCAAAATTCATGCTTCTCTTTGCTTTGGGATGCATGCTCTCCTTTAGCAAATGTTGTCTCTTTTCTTCAACTTGACCCCTCTCTTGCTCTTTCTTGTTCTCTCAACAAGAATGCTTGAACTACCCAAGAATGGGTGCACCCTCTTGCCCTAGTCGACCTCATGAGGGAAGGTGAGGGGTTTTCTAATCTAACGGTTGAGATTAGATTAGATGGGTGGCTGAGATTTGGTGTCTCTTCACTCATCCTCACATTAGTCATAAAGTCACCTTTTAATTTGCATCTCACAAATTAAATGACTAGCACCCACATTAGGCACTTTCTCCCCCTTAGGCGCCTAGGGAAGAGAAACACTTGCCTTGGTACTTTATTTTAATTAAAAATTTAACATGGACGACCAACAAAATTTTTCATAGTGCACTTTTGTGGAGGACAATGTGGCTTGGAAATGTAAGCACAATGTGATAGATTTTGTGTGTTAGTAATGGTAAGGAAACATTGTTGATAAGTGTATCAAATATATGTGAATGGCCAATGAAGAAGAGATATTATCTTCATTGACTATGAAAAGTTGACTTAGATGGATGACAGTATGGTCTCACATTAGGGAGTCAATGTTCAAGTATTCTTAGCTCAAGGGAGGAGATAATAGGTTTCCTATGGTTGGGTGGTAATGATGAAACATCATTTATGATGAAACAAGAAATTTGACATTCCACACTATTGAAGGTTCTTGGCTTCGGTTCAGTCATGATATGTTTATTAGGCATATTTTGGGGTTGCTGGTCATGCTCAACTATAAAGTTCATGGCTATGTTTCACATTAACTAGGCTTATTGAGTGGTATGGGATGCTTAAGAAAAATGGAAATTCTAGCCCTATGGAAAATGGTATCAAAGTGACATTCAAACATGGAAGCTACATAAGGATCGCTTCACCACCAACACACCTTTTATTCGAGGAGATGGTGGGGTCATGTTGATGAAGATATCAATAATCAAAGTGGTGGAGAATGTGAGGAGACAACTTGAGGTTCCATTGGCAATGTCACGAGGAAGGTGAGTTGGGTATACATGGAAAGTTGCAAGGTGAGTCTATATGCTTTGGTAGTCTTGTTTAATGACTCATGGTGATTCATGAGATCATTAGGATGGTGTACTGACATGCATTCTAGTAGGACCAAGGATGTCCTATTAAGTTCAATGGATGAACAATGAGGTTCTGCATAGTGATTTTTGGTAGAGGATGATGTGGCTTGGCCATGTGATAGATCATGCATGTTATTTGTGGCAAGGGAACATTATTGATAGGTGGATCAAATTTATGTGAACTCTTGATGAAGGAGTGACATGATATTCATTGACTATCACATGTTGGATTAGATGGATGATAGCATGGTCTCATGTTGGGTAGTCAATTTTTCAACTAGCTTGGCTTGGGGGAGATGCTAGTAGTTTTCCTATGGTTGGGTAGTGATGATATGACATCGTCTATGGTGGAGCAAGAAATATGAAATTCAACATTCTTGAAGGTTCCTTTCTTTGGTTCGGTCAGGGCATATCAGTTAGGCATGTTCCATGTGATACAAATAGTTGATTGTCATCCGAGCAAGCAATGTCACATAAATGTTTCACAATGACTATGAGTCTTGATGATCTAAGAGGATGTTCCCACAAATAATTAAATTCATAGAGGAAATCGTTAACTTTGCACACCATGGAAAAAAATTCGTTAAAATGCTAATTAATGATAAGGTGGTAAACAATAATTAATGCACACAAATGATTTATTTAAAATATAAAGGCGATTAATACTTTGAAATGACTATGAGAAATCTCATGTATTAGACATGCATATGATACAAATGATGAATGCTTAAAGTGATTTTGAGAATATCACGTAATATTCATTTAATTGTAAAATGGGAAATTAGTTGTGAGAATACAACTCACGAATTAGTTTCCTAATTTTAAGAGAAAAGTATCTTTCTGGTCTTAAGGAGAAATTTAAGGGTCTTATAAGTTGGTTTGGAGTCTTCCTCACTTTATTAGAAGTGGGTTCATAGTCTTAAGGATGAATTTAAGGGTCTCATTTGGACATTTCCTCACTTTTGTCCTTAGATATTATTCTTATGGATCTTGTCTTTTTAGATTATTGAGCTAGGAAAATTTATTTAATCTCCTCATTTGAGAAATTGGGGGGGCATGTAGGAGACCACTTTGGGAAGATTTTGGGAAGCCATTGTGGAGTCCCTTTGGAGACTCATTGGAGAGATATTTTAGGAGAGAAACAAACACTCATGCTTGTGGTTTGTATGGAATACCCTTTTGGGATAAGTATTCCCCTTCATGGGAGAATGTAGCCCTTGTGAAAAGGAGAATCATCTCCACACTAGGAGAAGAAATGAAAACGATTTGTATTCCAAGCAGATCTAGAGAAGTAGTGATACTAGTGAACTTCATTATCAATGGTGATCTCTTATCATGTGTATTTCTTTCATCTCATGTTTCCTTATGAATGCATTATTTCCGCAATTATGTTTTATTAAATGCATTAAGTAATGGATTATGAGACGCGTGCATTATTTCCGCAATTGTGTTTTATTAAATGCATTAAGTAATGGATTATGAGACAAACATCATATTTCACCAAATTATATTTAATTTAGATTCAATCCTTCTTAGCACTTCAATTTTACCTTTAATGAAACCAGTTCAATAAAAATGATCTTAAATATGACCTTTAATGGAGTGGCCTAGAATCGAGTAAAGGTTGGTAATAGGGTCACCCTGGTTTCAGATCACTTGAGTGGTATGGGAAGATCTAGAAAAATGAAAAATCTATCCATGTGACACATTTTCACCTATTTCAATGAGTATGGTCATATGTATTTTGACTAAGGGTGGTTTTATTGTTTGATGTGAGTGGTGCAGTTAGAGTGCTTGGGATAAGGAACTTGCAGCCACATGGTTGAGTTAGATTATATAAATATGATTGAAGGTTAGTCATGTTGGACACACCTACCACACTTAGAGGGGGGGTGAATGAGTGTGGGGCTCTTTTTCCCAAAACGTCCCTCTTGCACAAAAACTCATCAATTAACATTCAACATTTATTCATTACCCATTGCTATCATTTATAACTAGTTAGATGTAGGCACATATCAACAACATATATTAGCAATATATCATCAACAAGTCGTCATCATAATGGACACAAAGAACACAAGATGTATGTACAATTTTCTTTTTATTATGGACTATAGTCCTTGAGGTTTATCAACAACAACTAAATAGAGTACAACTCTACAAGAGCACTAGCTCTATATGCAAGACTCAACTTACATTCTCAGCATCAACTGAGATGAGGCAACAATCCTCAACAGATATCAATCTGTCAACAGGTACGCGACCTGTCAGTAGTGTAGCCCACATGTGAATGCACTCTGGATCACTACAACGCGTGTGTGAATGTGGCCAGTGTATAATGCAACAAGCTTCTACTTCTAAACAACTAGGGTCTTTCTTTTCTTCACATCCTCAGATCCTCTGCAACCTGCAATCACTTTCTCTTCTGTCTTCCACTGTCCAAACTGACCCATAGCCAGTCACAACACATCTAATCTCTCCAATAGCTTGCTAATCCTCCACATCAAATCAATATGAATGTTATCTCAATCATGTATAAATAGTTAGTATACCATAGCAATCATGTCACTACTGAATCACAAAAGTGCTTCTCACTCCATCAACCAAATCAACCAAACTGAGCCACATCATAGAATCCATACCAAGAATTCCCTAAGCATTCACAACATATCAAACAATAGTATCTATCAAGACAATAATGTAACCATACCAGTGTCTTAGTGATAGATCAGAGGCCACAGAATGCTGATCTAGAACCTACCTCATCATCCAAGAACTTGGCACCAGCTCAAACACAAATCTCCATGAGGTTATTCAGTCCACGCTCCTTGTACATAGTCAGCCCACATGTACACTCACCCTATACATAGCCAGCCTGCATGTACACACACCCTATACACAGACAGCCCGCGTGGGCATCAGAAAATAGGGTTTTCTTTAACTCCAAGACTTTTGTCGTCAAGATCTCTGACATTGCCAAAACTTTGATGCGTCCATGAGATCCTCCTCTCACTCTCTTCCTCATAATAGATCTTCAATCATGCTCAAGATATCCACACCAATAAGATTCTCTCACAAGAAGATCTCCATCAATACTCCAAAAGATATTACCAAGAATCTCTCAATAGATCCACAAAAAGTATTCTCATCAAATGTACATTTTACAAGAGATCCTAGCTTCTTATTTATACTTTCATATTCTAGGTCACTTATCCCGTTTTTAGGTTACTTAACCCATTTCTAGGTCACTTAACCTATTTTCCTTATTTTAGGGTTAACCACTTTCCATGAATAGAAAGTTCTCCAATACTTTATCATTTAAATATTTCTTCTTGATTTTGTCACTTTACTTTATCATTTAAATAATCCATCTTGATTTTGTCACTTTAGTTTATCATTTAAATAATGATTTCTTCCTTTCAAGCACTTTTACTTCTTTGACCTTTTGGGGCTTCAAGCCATCATATGGGGGTCCTCGAACTTCATAAGGACATAACTCTCAAACCGTGAGGAGTTATGTGACATTCCACATACCACTAGAAATGGCATGACAAGCACTATCCATCTAGGATAGTTTCACCAACAACTTCATTGATATTCATCTCATTATTCCACATACAAGCATGGGTCCTCCAACCATTCTCCTAGGATAAATCAATCTGTAAAGCATCTTCCCGTGAGTGCTCTCATCATAAGGGGACCACTTTGGAGTTCATCCATTAGTGAAACTTATCAACCATGATAATACACTTCATCTTTGCATCGATTGGTTTCCACTTGGACATATATCATTCTCATCAAGGGCATCATATCAATCAATTACTTGACATTAATCAAACCAGACCATTTACATATGATCCAACAATCTCCCAAATAATCAAACCATTGGCATCAATGACAACATGATCCAACAATACCCCCCTTTGGCATTGATTGCAATACCAACATTAATGTCCATTCCAATTACCAATTATTGATGTCAACATGTAGACAAGGTATGCTCTTCATCAATAGTCAATGTGACTATATCTTCACATCAATCTCTCCCATCAATAGACATCAATCACATCAATGTGATTATCTCTCCCCCTTTTACATCAATGGCAAATGGCTATTCTCCTCTTGGGGCTGGTCCTCCTATCTAGTTTCCGCTGAATAATCTCTCCCCTCTTGAACAAGGGATATCAATCTAATGTAATGCTGAAAACACATCGAACATACTCTCCCTGTGACCATCGCTCCTCCTGGAATTATGCCTATGTTCTCTTTCTTCAAATATAGGTCTCTTTTCTAGGTATGCATATGATAAATATCTCCTCCTAGAATCATGGGAATAAGAATGACTCCCCCTAAGGGTATGTCTCCCCCTATATTCTCTGCAAGATGAAAAATATGCTACCATATGATGATCCTTGGACCTGTTCATGCATCAAACTTGTGCCATACCATACATCATGAAAATAAAAGATATGTCATCAATTAAATAGAGAATCATGAACAATATATCCACCAAGTACATTGTGTATCAAAATGTGCCCACCATGCACAACACCCATGTACATCAATCATGTACATAAACAATGTGCCAAAAGATATCATCCACAGAATGTATCCACCATATGCCAACCATGTGCATCTACCAATATGCCATACATGTGCATCTACCAATCATAAGATATACCAGCCATGTACACCACCAAATTATTTTACATAATCTAATAGATGAGCATTTGATCAACATCAATCCATACTCTTAGGTTAGTGCCATGCACCCAAGATTTATTTTCTATCATAACCTTGCATGATCTCACCATGAAAACCTGCAACAAATAGTGTCAGATCCTGCAATAAATAATGTCAGACACTGGAATACAGAGTTATACCATCACATCAAACTCCAAGCCATGTGCATTGCCTTTTTCCCAAGGCTTTACAACAGACACGTGACTTGCTGCACAACTGAGCACATGTGTACGCGACCTATTCAAGGTAAGAGTGCATGGACACATGACTGTCACCACTGTTACCTGCATGTGCCTTAGTAAATGGCACATTTGAACTTCCCTTCAATCTTTCATTCTGATCTGGCTGCTCTATCTTCTTCACCCACTTATGTAGATGACCCTTCTCTTCAGAACTTGAGCTCTGAGTATCCATCTTTTCAAAGATGTCTCCCTTTATTACTTCATTCCTTCTTCTATCCATGCTATGTGAAGTCCTCATCATGGACTTTCTTCTTGTGTTCCAGCACTCCTGGGATTTGTGGCCAAATCCACTATAGTTATAGCATCTCATAGAGTTACAGTGAGCAACAATATGT
Source organism: Picea engelmannii (assembly GCA_009831015.1). Taxonomy (NCBI): domain Eukaryota; kingdom Viridiplantae; phylum Streptophyta; class Pinopsida; order Pinales; family Pinaceae; genus Picea; species Picea engelmannii. The sequence continues at coordinate 360,286 of ML796094.1, forward strand.
CTTACTTGATCACATCTCCAACACCTTGTGGTGTTATAGAATCTTCCATTATATCTCCTTTCATAATATCTACATTTAAAATATTTGTGACCATATCCATTACATGAATAACAATGCCCATGAAAAATACTTTCATACCTTTGCTTTGGTGTCCCAAAAATGGCTTCTTGCTTTGTACTTTTGAAATTTTCTTTGCCTTGAGTAGATGGTTTCTTTGCAATATTATCTTATTTCTTTTATGGACTTACCTCATGATTCTTTGAGGTGCTTGCTTCAGCATGTTTATCTTCTCCTTTGTATCCAATGCCTAATTTATCACATGATGGTCTTTGACATTACAAGATTTCATCCAAGATTCGTGAGCTATTCAAGAATTTGTTTGACTTTTCCACCTTCTTTCTAAGGTCAACAATTTCAGCTTCTAGCTTGCAACATGAATCTTCCTTTTCATTTATTTGAATCTTCAATAGTTCCTCTATTCTTTTGGCTTCTTCAATTTGGGTCTTGAGATGGAC
>ML796094.1:367834-378498 GCA_009831015.1 Picea engelmannii
GCACAGGACTATAGGTCCATGACAATTGGTATTAGAGTTAACATGGGAACTCTTCACCTCATTTGAGAAGGAAATAATTGAGTGGAGTGGACCAAGCTATTTTCATAATTGTGTGGGCACTCTTCGCCACATTTGGAAAATCTTGAGGAAAAATAGAAGATTTTGGGACAAGTCTTGCAGTTGACCACATAGTTACTTGAAGACAATTGGAGCATACTTAGTGCCTTGTCTCAACATGAAACCAAGATAGTTTTTCTATAGTGAAGGTGAATCGAATCTTTGAAGGATTGGGATATGCTTTGGCCATGTCTATGTGTAACATGGATGGTGCACAAGAAGATTTGGTGAAGTCAAGGATGGAATGTGTAGTGGAAATGTTTGGAAAATTGTTCCTAAATTACATCAAGGTGTCCCAGTGGTGAAAAACATGAGCTAAATCCTTGGAAAATAGGTTGAATGATATCACAAAGTTGCATCCTAATTTAGGATCACTCATGAGGAAGGATACCCAAGATGACGGTGACCTCGTAGTAAGGAAACAACTAAAATTTCCCAAGTCTATAAGTAAGGTTATTTATTGTTTTCATTGTTACTAGAACCATTTTCCCATGGATTTTCCTTTGAATCTAAATTTAAAATAATTGGAATAATTCAAAGTGAAATTGACTTTGAAGAAGAAGCTAGAAACCTTGGAAGATGTCGAGGAACAATAAAATTCAAAGGAAACAATCGAGCTTTTAGGTTCTTTGACAATATTTTTAGGTATGGTCATGGTAGTTGAAAAGGAACAAGAGTTCATTGGAAAATAAAAGGAATCACCCATGGCCCACTTAGAATTTTTGTGCCAATATTTTTGCATCATTCCTATAGCAAGGATGTAGTGAGAAGTTACCAACAAGATGTTTTCCTTGATCATTATTCAAGGTATTGTGAGACTTTGTACCAAAGAACATGGATATTTTCATTTGATGGAAGATAAACACATGGATATTCAAGAGGGAGTTTTATGTAGTCTTTGGTTGAAAATAGTTGAATGAAGTCATTTGAATGGAAATTTATTAGGTCGAATCCCATAATGGATTTTCGAAAAATTATTGGCAGATGTTTTGGCAATGACCTTAGCAGGAACCTACCATCTTCTTTTCATTGACCAATTCCATAGGTAACTCATTTCCCATAGGGTCTTCACTCATTGAACATGTGATATAACACTCACATTTGTGGGATATTAAAGAATACCCTTAATTTCACTACATATTGATAAATACATTCCAAAATCCTTTTGTTGACCCCCCCCTCCTGTTGAAAAGTCAACAAGAAACATGTGTCTAATTTACTTTTCCCTTAAATAAATTGGACAATAAATATTAATCTATTATCTCATTTATAACTGAGTGATTTGGCATTGTAACATAATGATAAGTGTAGTTAAGTGAGTTAAGCCCAGTTGTACTAGTTGTAATTAAAATTGCACTAGTGAGAGTTCAGTGAATTAATTATTCATTAATTCACAATCAGTGAAGTCACATGCAATGGAAGATTCGCCACAGTTAACTACATGCATGCCAGATCCAATGGAGACCTAGTTGAGATAATAGGTGAAAGGGATAGTTTGTCTATCAATTGTGATTTGAGTGAAGTGCACTCATGAAATCACACATGTAGTGGATATGCTCATGAGCATGTGAAAACTAGGAAATTCGAATTCATTGTGAGAATTATAATTACAGGGATTGTGCAGAGGAGGCAGGTTGTCTAGACATAGAATATTGGCACATGTATTTGTTGAGTTTTGTATGATAGTGTGAGACGATTGTATTGTACTGAGAGCTCTTGGATTAAAGTTTTGTATGATATTGTTTCATGATCCATGATATACATAATATATGATAGTGTGGTTTTTTGGCATTACGCATTCCCATTAAAACTTCTGTGTTATGTGTTCTTGATATTTCACTTTGTTATCGTGGTTTAATTTTCCACAAGAATAATAGTACAAGTGATTTTGTATTTAATAGTGGCATCTAATTGTTAGATCCAGAGAATCGCTAGAAATACTTAATTTGTATTCAAATTTCTACATGGTATCAGAGCCATGGAGCCACGGAAGTGAGATGCAAAAATACTAGTATTTTCGTAGGTCCTGTCTCTAGTAGGGTGCGAACCTTAGTACTGAAAACTTCTCACATTTCTCGGAACAGGAATTATTGCACCCTACTCAAAGGAGAGGTGCGAACTTCACTAATATTCTCACAGACTGCTTGAAGGAGAGGTGCAAACTTCCCTCACCCCACAGTGCATTATAATGCAAACTCTCTCAAATAGTTTGCAGGCTAGACACTAGTAGGGTGCGAACTTCCCTCAGGCTTCTCTCAGGTGGGATGCGAACCTCCCAGGGAAAGAGGGATTGCAGCAGTTGAGTTTTGTGGTTGGATAACATTTGAATTTTTAGAAGGACTTTTCTTGGTGCGATAGTTGATTCAAGATCAAAATGTCTTTCATTGGCTTAAGGTTGGAGTATGCACTCGAGGGCAGCTCAAACTAGATTGCTTGGAAGGATAGGATGGAGGTAGTACTAGAAGACAATGGCTTGAAGGAATACATTGACAAAGATGTTCCTAATCCGGATGTGATAGACACTGCAAATATTTATGCATGGTAAAATAAAGTGGCAAAGGCGAGGAGGATTATGTTGGAAGGAGTACGAGCCCACATTGTCTCAAGTCTCCATGGGAAAAACACACCACATGCAATGTGGAAGGTTTTGACAGATCTGTACCAAAACAACAGTGACCATAGGAAATTGACGCTCAAAGATAAACGTAGGAAGATCAAGATGGAGAAGGGAGACACCATTCCAAAATTTCTCATGAAGTTTGTCCAATGTCGGGATGAGCTTGGAAGTGTGGGAATAGTAGTCGCTGCTGATGATTTAGTGAGCTTGTCTCTCGTAGGAATTCCCAAGAGTTGGCACAGTTATCAATACTCTGTCAATGGAAGGGAAAAATTTCCAGATTGGGAATGACTATGGTCGGATCTAGTGCAAGAGGAGTTCAGGTGGAACACTAGAGATGGATCTTCATCAAAGCCTGATGATGAAGAGGATTGTGATTTGACTGCCAAGGCAAGGAAAGGGAAAGGGAAGAAATTCCATTCAAAATCTGAGTCTAAAGTCAAGAAGCTGGATTTGTCCAAAGTGAATTGTTTTCACTGTCACGAACATGGGCATCTCACTTCTAACTGTCCGTAGAAGAGGAATAACAAGATGATTGTTAGACCTACAACTGGTAAGGCTATTGTCTGGCAATTTGAACTTGAATTCTCTTTGATCGCATGCATGGATTCAAGTGCATCGGGATCAGTGTGGTATTTGGATAGTGGTGCTTCCTACCACATGATGGGAGATAAAGAGTCTTTCAGTGACTTGGAGGAGAAAGATCTCATAATGCATACAGAGATGGACGACGATGGATGATACAGTGCGACTAGTATTGGTACCATTACCTTTCAGAGGGATTCAGGTAAACCATTTCAATTGAAAATTGTTATGCATGTTCCAGGTCTGAAGAAAAAACCTGGTCTCAGTTGCAATGTTGGAGGATAGAGGCTATGATGTTGTTTTTAGCGGTGTAAAATCTTTCCCACGACATAAAGCAGGAGGTCAAGTCAAGAAGATAGGGATTCGAGTTAAGAATATCTACATGCTGGAGGTAGATGGATGCAGTGCCATGGTGGGCAAGGCAGAAAAAGTGGTGAGCTGGGATGATGGTGAATTATGGCATAGGAGATTGGGACATCTTCATCATGGTGCCTTGAAGATCATGCAACAAATATCTACTGGACTTCCAATGGGAACACTTGCTCAGTTATATCAGTGCAAGGGTTGTAACCTAGGGAAGTATGTAAAGTCCACCTTTCATGAAAAGGAGAACCATGCTTCAGTGATCCTAGAAAGAATTTACACAGACCTGTGTGGACCATTATTGGTTGCTTCAACAACAAAACATAGGTATTACGTTATTTTTGTTGATGAATTTTCTCATAAATGTTGGATATTATTCATGCAGAAGAAGGATCAAACATTCTAAAAGTTTTGTGAGTTTAAAGCATTGGTGGAGAAAGAGTCGGGGAAGCAAGTGAAATCTCTAAGGAGTAATAATGGTGGAGAATACATCTCTAATGAATTCAAACACTTCTACAGGAAAGAAGGAATTCGAAGAGAACTCATAGTGCCTCATAACCCACAACAAAATGGGGTCACAGAGAGAAAGAAAAAAATGATCATGGGTGCAGCATGAGCGATGTTGCATGATCAGGGCCTAACAATGCATTTGTGGGAAGAAGCATGCAATACTGCGGTTTATGTGCAAAAACGTTGTCCTCATAGAATATTTGGCATGAGTACACCTGAAGAAGCTTTCACTTGTAAGAAACCTGAGGTTTCTCATTTTAAATTTTTTGGCTCATCTGTTTATGTGCATGTGACCAAGGATTCCAGGAAGAAGATGGAACTGACTACTGAAGTTGGGATATTTGTGGGGTACACAAAAACACCCCATAATTATCATTTGTATTTTCCAAACAGTAATATGACTGTTATGCGACGGGATCTAAAATTCAATGAGGGGAAATCCATGCGATTGTCGCTTGAGATGGATCTAGACTTGCATGCAGAAGAGGAACTGTTGGTTCCCAAAGATGAGTCTGAAGATGTGGATTAGCCACATGAGGAGGTTCATGGAGTGGAGGAATCCACTAATGCAGAGCCATTCATCAGAAATGGTAGAAAGCACACCACAGAAGCTGACAAATTGAAACTAGATGTTGCACATAATGTAGGAGCCCCTACTTCATAGCACAGATAGAGACAGTCTCCTGATCTATTTATTGGATACATGGCTCCCATGAGCAAATGTATTGTGATTGAACCATCTTCCTTTCAGGAAGCAGTGAAGGATCCCACTTGGGTTGATGCTATGGTAGAGGATTATGACTCCATTGTCAAAAATAGTGCATGGGAAATTGTCCCAACACTGGTCGACAAATCAATGGTAGGATCGAGATGGATATACAAGGTACAACAAGTTTTTGATGGGAGTGTGGAGAAATACAAGGCCAGGTTTGTGGCTCGAGGTTTCTCACAGATCGAGGGGATATATTATGATGATACCTTTGCACCTATTGCAAGGTACTCTTCCATAAGATCCATCCCTGCATTCTCAGCACAAATGGGTTGGCGCATTCATCAGATGGATGTAAAAACTACGTTCCTCAATAGGATCATTGAGGAAGAAGTGTACATTGAACAACCAGAAGGTTTTGAGACATTTGAAAGGGAGTTGCATTTGTGCAAACTCAAGAGAGCATTGTATGGGTTGAGAAAGCACCCCGTGCTTGGTACACTCGGATAGACAACTATTTCAATGTATTAGGCTTCACCAAAAGCGAAGCAGATGCAAACCTATACAAAATCTTGGTGAAGGGTAAGCTCTTAATCATTGTTCTTTATGTTGATGATTTAATACTGACTGGTGATGAGCAACTGATACACTCATCCAAGGATGACCTTGAAAAGGAGTTTGAGATGAAGGATTTGGGCCTTCTTCATTATTTCCTTGGATTGGAAATATGGGAGAGAGATGGTGAACTTTTTGTGTCTCAAGGCAAGTATGCAAGGGAGACACTGAGTAAGTTTCACATGAAGGGATGCAAACCCATGGATACTCCTCTTCCAGGAAACTGGAGGAAAGAGGATGCTACTTCTGGAGAGGTAGTGAATTATACTATCTATCAACAATTAGTGGGTTCTCTAATGTATTTAGTGAACATGAGACTGAACATTTTCTATGCGGTTAACCAGCAAAGTCAAGTGATGGTTAAGCCTACCAAACTAATTTTGAAGGTGGGTAAGCATGTCCTGAGATATATGAAGGGAACATCTGAGTATGGATTATGGTACAGATAGATGGATGAGGTGAAATTGCATGGCTTCATGGATGCAGATTGGGCGGGCAACCCAGCGGACAGAAAGAGCACATCAGGGGGAATCTTTAGTATTGTATCTACAACTGTTTCTTAGTACAACAGGAAACAAAGATCCATGGAACTCAGTTCAGTAGAAGCGGAATGCATGGTAGCAAGTCAAGCTGCATGTGAGGCTATCTGGATGAGAAAGATATTGGTTGGTTTGTTTGGTTCTCATTTAGATCCGACAATGATTTATTGTGATAATCAGAGTTGCATTAAAATATCGATTAATCCTGTGTTTCATGACAGATCTTAGCATATAGATATCTGGTATCATCATCTTAGAGATTATGTGTAGTGGAAGATCATGTTGCTTCAATACATTCCTACAAAAGATCAGGATGCAAACATTATGACGAACATGCTCACTAGGAGAAAATTTGAATATCATAGAGACCGGATTGGGGTGAAGGATAATCCCTTTCTTGTTGAGAGGGAGTGTTGAAAGTTCAACGAGAAACACGTGTCTAATTAACTTTTCCCTTAAATAAATTGGAAAATAAATATCAATCTATTATCTCATTTATAACTGAGTGATTTGGCATTGTAACAGAATTATAAGTGTAGTTAAGTGAGTTAATCCCACTTGTACTAGTTGTAACTAAACTTGCACTAGTGAGAGTTTAGTGAATTAATTATTCATTAATTCACACTCAGTGAAATCACATGCAACTGAAGATTTGCCATAGTTAACTACATGCATGTCAGATCTAGTGGAGACCAAGTTGAGATAACAGGTGAAAGGGGCAGTTTGACTATCAGTTGTGATTTGAGTGAAGTGCACTCATGCAATCACACATGCAGTGGATATGCTCATGAGCATGTGTAAACTAGGCAATTCGAATTCATTGTGAGAATTCTAATTGCAAGGGTTGTGCAGAGGAGGCAAGTTGTTTGGACATAGAATATTGGCACATGTATTTGTTGAGTTTTGTATGACAGTGTGAGACAATTGTATTGTACTAAGAGCTCTTAGATTAGAGTTTTGTATGAGATTGTTTCATGATCCATGATATACATAATATATGATAGTGGGGTTTTTTAGCTTTACTATTTCCTGGTAAAAAGTGTGTTATGTTTTCTTGATATTTCACTTTGTGATCATGGTTTAATTTTCCGCAAGAATAATAGTAGAAGTGATTTTGTATTTAACAGTGGCATATAATTGTTAGATTAGGAGAATCGCAGGAAATACTTAATTTGTATTGAAATGTCTACACCTCCAAATACATATTTAAAAGAAAACCCTAATTTTAGTTGATACCCCTTTTTAGACCCCCAATACTTATAAACCTCTTGATACCCCACATCCATCTCCCTAATACATACAATATATTGAATTTGTTTTCCACAATTTAAAACCCCTCTTTTTGAATGCGGGTGATAAGATATTGGTCAACAAGGTGAAGCAACCATATCACTACCTAGGAACATGTAGTGGATCCTAGAGTATTGGTATTAGTATGAAGTTAGTGAAGGGTTGGATAGAATAGAAATATTGTTTTATTAGGATGATGAAACTTTCAATGGAATTAGTTAATGTTGGCCATCCTCTTCTACACATTGAGGTCATATAGGAATTTTTTTTTCCAAAAGGTAGGACAATGGGCATGGAGGCCCCAGTGCATTGGTTCCTTGAAGAACTTATTAATATGTAGGAGGAAAATTGACATATTTCAAGAAGAGGTATTTCAATTTGAAAACTTTGAGGAAGATGTCCCACAGTTTGACAAATTTGATGAAAATGTGGAAACCTCTCCTTTGTTTAGTAGTAACAACAATGTCAAAGTAGTAGATGCTTTCTTGGGTGAGTAGGATGATTCAGTTCTAAGTGGGAATATGGATACAATGAATGAGTCGACCAAGGAAATGTGTGCATTTTACTTGGATGGTTCAGAATAGAAACATGACCAAGTTGAAAAGGGGGATCCTCTCGTACCTTGATGTCTGAGAACTTAGGATGAGTCAAAGAAGTCCTTGTGAATATATAAGGATGATTTCTAGGATGAGCCAAAGATCAATAGATTATTGGTTGAAAGAGCCAAAAGGATTGGTACGGATGTGCCTCTCTCAAGAGGGATGGAAGTCTAATGGTTTCCTCATCATACTTAGAGGAATTTGGATAGACTATTGGAGTGTTTGAGGGAAATGGTAGCTCCTAGATAGTGAGTTTCACTAAGGAATACAACCAATCAAAAGAGGGTGAAAATTTTCCATCACAACCATTTCCCTCAAACACTCCAATAGTCTATCCAAATTCCTCTAAGTATGATCAGGAAACCATTAGAATTCCATGCCTCTTGAGAGAGGCATGGAATTCTAATGGTTTCCTGATCATACTTAGAGGAATTTGGATAGACTATTGGAGTGTTTGAGGGAAATGGTTGTGATGGAAAATTTTCGCCCTCTTCTCATTGACTGCATGCCTTACTGAAACTCACTATCTAGGAGATCATAGTGTATCCTAAGTGCACCAAGAAAAGGAGCCAAGATCAGTGAAGTAGTTAGGAGTGTTAGGATGGAGAGACAACTTGACAGTTTGGAGGAAAAGGTAGCTACCTTGCCTTGAACAAAGTTAAAACCTTAACAATAAATCTATAGAGTTCTCATTTTTAAAAGGTCACATTTAATGGATATTTTTACCTCCATTTCAAAAAGTAGTGCAACCAATAGTAACCTTTTTTGGGGGGTGGTTCAAATTGTGACTTGTTTGAAATTGCGACCTTGACAAGCAGGGAAAAACTTAAAATTTACCCTTGAAAGGAAAAATGATACTAACAATAACACTAAATTTATTTTTGAAATTAAAATTATGAATTAATTGAAATTGTACCCTTGACAAATAGTACCATTGCATGTAAAAAACTTAAAACTAACTACTAAACTGAAAAGTGGTGTTAACCAAAAAAATCATTTATTGACTTTTTTATATATAATAAATTTAATTTAAAAAATAAAAAAATTGAAAAAATCACCCATGAAGAAATAAAAAATAAAACCCATTAAAAAAAATAATAATAACCCTATGTTTTCACAAAAGAACAATTTTTTTAAGCTTAAAAAATAAAGAAAAGCTTAAAAATTAAAATTAAAAATCAAAATCAAAATAAAAAAATGAAAAATAAAAAAATACCTAAAAAACTAGTTTAAAATACAAATAAAAAAAAATGAAATAAAATCTTAAAAAAAAAAATAATGTTTTTTTTGTGAGGGGGGAAGGGGAGCAAGGGGTGATTCACAGAATGACTCATCCCCTCACCCCTCGTGACACCCCAATATGCTAACAATAACATTAAATTTATTTTTAAAGTTAAAATTATGAATTAATTGAAAGTGTACCCTTGACAACTAGTACCATTGCATGTAAAAAAACATAAAAGTAACTATTAAAAAAAACGGTGGTGTTTACCAAAAAAAAATCATTTATTGACTTTTTTTATATACAATAAATTTAATTTAAAAAATAAACAAATTGAAAAAATCACCTATGAAAAAATAAAAAATAAAACCCATTTAAAAAAGAAGAAGAAATAACCCTATTTTTTCTCAAAAGAACAATTTTTTTAAGCTAAAAAAAGAAGAAATTCAAAATCAAAATCAAAATTAAAAAATGAAAAATAAAAAAAAAAACCTAAAAAACTAGCTTAAAATACAAATTTTAAAAACAAAAATTAGAAAAAAAAATGAAAAAAAACTTTAGAAAAACTAACATTTTTTTTTTTTGCGAGGGGAAAAGGGGGACAAAGGGTGATTCCCAGAATGACTCATCCCCTCACCGTGTCCCATTGACACCCCAATATGATACCAATACCCGTTCCCCCTCCCCCTCCCATCTCCATTGTCGATAGAGTTTTAAGTTTAGAATTCTTCGTTGTCGACATGTGCAACGAGAAGGGAAGGGGGGTAAAGTGGGAGGAAGGGAGTGACGGGGTGGGGAGGGGGAGGGGGAGGAGGAGGTGGGTATGGTTGGTGGGTTGATAAATATTTTTGGATAGGGCGTGGGGGATGGGAAATTCTGAAAATCACCCCCTTATCCCCCAAAGTTTTTTTTTTTTTTTTTTTTCNTTTTTTGAGAAAAAACGAGTTATTTTCTAACACTGCTTTTTGGTTTAGGAGCCAACTTTAAGTTTTTTATTCACAATGGTACCAATTATCAATGTCATTCTTTCAATGAAATTGTAATTTTAACTCCAAAAATAAATTTGGTGCTACTAGTAGCATCACTTTTCGATTTGAGGGTCAATTTTAAATTTGTGTCCACTTGTCAAGGCTATGATTTCAAACAAGTCACATTTTTAAGCTCCCCCCCAAACCAAAAATAAGGGTGCTACCAGTGGCACCACTTTTTGATTCGAAGGTTGATTTGTTGTTTTTAACCCAAAAATATGGGTTTTTTGGGGTCAGAGTTCTTATTTTGAGGTGACAATTCTCTTTAAGTCAGTAAGTATGTTCTTGGTCTAGTAGAGTTGTATAGATATATTGAATTGCATAGGGAAGTGACTATTTTGGGCATGAAGAAGTGCATTATCATGGAGTTTGTTCAAGGATAGTTGTGTTGCAACAATCATGGGGGAGTACAAAAGTAAGGAAAATTGGTCAAAAGAATTTAAGCAATAGCGATGGGGGAGTACAAATTT
>ML796094.1:378548-395163 GCA_009831015.1 Picea engelmannii
GGATGGAGAGACAACTTGACAGTTTGGAGGAAAAGGTAGCTACCTTGCCTTGAACAAAGTTAAAACCTTAACAATAAATCTATAGAGTTCTCATTTTTAAAAGGTCACATTTAATGGATATTTTTACCTCCATTTCAAAAAGTGGTGCAACCAATAGTATCCTTTTTGGGGGGGTGGTTCAAATTGTGACTTGTTTGAAATTGCGACCTTGACAAGCAGGGGAAAACTTAAAATTTACCCTTGAAATGAAAAATGATACTAACAATAACACTAAATTTATTTTTGAGATTAAAATTATGAATTAATTGAAATTGTACCCTTGACAAATAGTACCATTGCATGTAAAAAAATTAAAACTAACTACTAAACTGAAAAGTGGTGTTAACCAAAAAAATCATTTATTGACTTTTTTATATATAATAAATTTAATTTAAAAAATAAAAAAATTGAAAAAATCACCCATGAAAAAATAAAAAATAAAACCCATTTAAAAAAAAATAATAACCCTATGTTTTCTCAAAAGAACAATTTTTTTAAGCTTAAAAAATAAAGAAAAGCTTAAAAATTAAAATTAAAAATCAAAATCAAAATTAAAAAATCAAAAACAAAAAAATACCTAAAAAACTAGCTTAAAATACAAATTAAAAAAAAAAAAATAACATTTTTTTTTGCCAAGGGGAAGGGGAACAAGGGGTGATTCACAGAATGACTCATCCCCTCACCCCTCGTGACACCCCAATATGATAACAATAACATTAAATTTATTTTTAAAGTTAAAATTATGAATTAATTGAAATTGAAAACTAGTACCATTGCATGTAAAAAACTTAAAAGTAACTGCTAAACAAAAAAGTGGTGTTTACCAAAAAAAAAATCATTTATTGACTTTTTTTTGTATACAAAAATTTAATTTAAAAAATAAACAAATTGAAAAAATCAGCCATGAAAAATAAAACTTATTTAAAAAAAAAAGAAATAACCTTATTTTTTCTCAAAAGAACAATTTTTTTAAGCTAAAAAAAGAAGAAATTCAAAATCAAAATCAAAATTAAAAAATTAAAAATTAAAAAAAAAAAGGCTAAAAAACTAACTTAAAATACAAATTTTAAAAACAAAAATTAGAAAAAAAAATGAAAAAAAATCTTTAGAAAAACTAACATTTTTTTTTTTGCGAGGGGGAAAGAGGGACAAAGGGTGATTCCCAGAATGACTCATCCCCTCACCGTGTCCCATTGACACCCCAATATGATACCAATACCCCTTCCCGCTCCCCCTCCCATCTCCATTGTCGATAGAGTGTTAAGTTTAGAATTCTTCGTTGTCAACACGTGCAACGAGAAGGGAAGGGGGGTAAAGTGGGAAGAAGGGAGTGACGGGGTGGGGAGGGGGAGGGCGAGGAGGAGGTGGGTATGGTTGGTGGGTTGATAAATATTTTGGGATAGGGCGTGGGGGATGGGAAATTCTGAAAATCACCCCCTTATCCCCCAAAGTTTTATTTTATTTTTTTTTTTCATTTTTTGTTAATTTCATTATTTTATTTATTTATTTATTTATTTATTTATTTTTTAATTTTTTATTTTAGGCTAGTTTTTTAGGCTTTTGTTTTCTCAATTTTGGCCTTTTATTTTTATTTTTAATTTGTCTTTTATTTTTATTTTTTTTTTAATTTTTATTTTTGAAAAAAAAAGAGTTATTTTCTAACACCGCTTTTTGGTTTAGGAACCAACTTTAAGTTTTTTATTCACAATGGTACCAGTTGTCAATGTCATTCTTTCAATGAAATTGTAATTTTAACTCCAAAAATAAATTTGGTGCTACTAGTAGCATCACTTTTCGATTTGAGGGTCAATTTTAAATTTGTGTCCACTTGTCAAGGCTGTGATTTCAAACAAGTCACAATTTTAAGCTCCGCCCCAAACCAAAAATAAGGGTGCTACCAGTAGCACCACTTTTTGATTCGAAGGTTGATTTGTTGTTTTTAACCCAAAAATATGGGTTTTTTGGGGTCAAAGTTCTTATTTTGAGGTGACAATTCTCTTTAAGTCAGTAAGTATGTTCTTGGTCTAGTAGAGTTGTATAGATATATTGAATTGCATAGGTAAGTGACTATTTTGGGCATGAAGAAGTGCATTATCATGGAGTTTGTTCAAGGATAGTTGTGTTGCAACAATCATGGGGGAGTACAAAAGTAAGGAAAATTGGTCAAAAGAATTTAAGCAATAGCGATGGGGGAGTACAAATTTAATCCAAATTGGTTAAATGATCTAGGTGGATCTTAGTGGCCATCCACCTTCTCCACTAAATCAACATTTCCAAGCCTGTGGTTTTGATCAACCATGATATTCACCCTTCTAATGGGAAATGTAATGTAATTTCATCTCCATTTCTAATGTAATGTAATGACTACAACGTTAATTCACTAGATCCCATTAGGAATCTATAGTTAAGTGTGCTTGGGTTAGAGTAGTAATGGGATGGGTGACCTCCCGTGAAGTCCTAGTGTTTTACATTCCTATGGCATTTTGTAAACTTAGACCAATTTATTCCACGTGCATCATGGGAATTATTCTCCTCTCACTCTCTCATATATAATCAAAGTGAAGGAGGTACTTTAGACATGCAATGGAGTGTGATGTAAAGATTATTGTGAATGAAGTGTAACCAACATCTCTTTCTCTTTAGAGATAAGATACCCCATTCTGGATAGTTTGTGTTTTACAGTGTTTTTCTATTTCATTCATTCATAGAAGTTGGGTTTCAATATATTTTTGTGTTTCTTCTATATTTTCCTTTGTATCTCATTTCTTTCTCAACATAATCTGGATCATTAAAATCATTGAAGTAAAGTAATTTTGAGAAGTGCAACATTAGACATTTGATTTGTAGCAGTAGCGGCAACAACATTAAACAATTGAGTGGAAACAAAAATAGTAGGAAACCACAATAGTGATGAATATTCATATGACCTTCTTAGTGAAGGTTGAATTTCAATAGAAACAACATGATGGATATATGGGAAGTAGTGTCTGATAGATTTGAACAAACCAACTTATATTCAAAGGTAGTTTGAGCAATGGGCAGTTGCATAAGAAGTTAATTGTGGATGTGTATATGAGTATGAGTATTAGGGAGAACAAATGAAGTTCAAGTTGGAGATGTTGTTAGGGACAATAATGGCATTACGTTTGGGAGGATGTAATTCCCTACCCTTAAGGGACTTTGGAACCTCCATCACATTTTCACTTCATTGGTCATTGACAGCCATAATCGTATGCAACATGAGGTTGGCTAGCTGGAAAATTTGTTTTCGACACCCTTAACAGAAATAAAGGTGCCCCATATACTTACCAAGAACCCTTGCATAAAGACACGGTGCATTGCATACATTGAGTTGGATGAGCATGCCTTGGGTATCCTTTGATAATGGAAAGGCATGTTGAAGTAATAGATGGATTGGAAATGCAATTTGGCTAAGTATGGAAACAAGATAATAGTTTTAACTTGAGGTTTATTATAAATATTTCATTATGACTTGGACAATGGAAATTCCTTGGTTCATGGGCACATAGAAAAAAATATGTTTACTTGGGGAACATCACCATAGTCTGTGAGAGAAAGTTTCTAGATAGTTGGGTGCACATACTCAGTTCAATGGATTGATGTGTAGCATGAAGTGAAACAAAAGGAAATGAAAAGAGCACCTTGGAAACATTTTAAGTAAGACAATTGACCAATGGACACATGAGACAATTGAAACACCTTGGGAACACAAGCAAGAACTATGGTCCCAATGGGACAAAATACTTGGTGGATGGATGGGTGGATTGGATGTTTGGTCCACATTGGATGGGATTCCATTGCAAGTCAACTTATAATAATGCAACCATAAGGAAACATCCACTATATAAAGAGGATTCCTACATTATGCAATGACACACTGAAGAAACATCATTCACACAAGGGTGGAAAAGGATTTTTGTGATTTTTCTAAGTCTAGGTTTGGCATAATGATCGAGGTGGATATCGGTGGTCAAACACCTATTTCAACTGTCTTAAAATAGTCTTCTAGAAGTTTACTATTGTTAGTAGGTTTTTTGGTTCCTAAACTTTCAGGGCCATTTTGAGGGCCTAAATGAAGTTTTTTCGGGATAGATAACCTCAATTATAGACAAAGGCTCTGATTGAGCCCCCAAAATCAATCTCCTTGATGATAAATTTCCAATGATATACTTTGTGCCCCAAATGAAGATCGTATGCCAATGTTACACCCCCAAGAAGTTCATACACCAAACTACCCAAAACGGGGTCCACAAAATTGTTGGATTTTGATCTTCGCGGGTTAGGGTTTTGGATTTTATTTATGTTAAAAATTCCTTTGGAGCCTCATTTTAATAATCATCTTCTTTTGAATGGGAGTAGTCGTCACATCTCTTCTCAGAGATAATCTACCACCATTCTACAATTTTTTACATTTCGCACATTAATAGAAATTGTGTTTATCGTATATCTGTGTCTCTTTTTATATATCTAATATATATTTGTTATATTATTGGATCTCTTGCAATATCTCTTTATATTTATGTTGTATATCTCCGCTCTCATTTCATGACGAAAATAATCTGGATCAGTGGTATCTAAGCAGACCGCTCTTGATCATTTTTTCAGTGAATGTCCCCGATGAGGTATGAGTATAGAAATTTGGGTCTCAAGCTTCTCTCTCCTGAGGAAAATTGCTCTCACATGACCAAGAAACCTTCCATGGTGGAATAAAAGAAAAATGACAGAGAAGACAATTCTATTAATTGATGGAGAATTTTTTCCACATCCGTCAACTCCCGTTGATAACAACCGACGCGTCTTCATCAAGCGACCACTTTGGAGGCACCTCACATTTCAAGGAAAAATTTAATTTTGATATTCCCGTATTTGAGGGACATATGGATGTAGATTCCCTATAGAAATGGTTAAATCTGATAGAATGTTATTTTTATGCTCACAATTTATCCGACAGGGAAAATATCACCCTCACACTCCTTAAGACTCCCCCCCATGTCAAACATTCATGGGAAACTTACTGGGAGAAAAGTTCCATAGAGAAGTATGGAATATATGGGGTGATCCCATTTGGGATTTTGTTTTGGATGCAATCAAGGAAAAATATCACCTTGTTGGTAACTATGATGACCAGTACATGAGATGGAACATGATGCATCAAGAGAGGGGCCAAGACGTGTCGGAGTTCACCAATACCTTCCATACCTTGTGCACCAAGATGGGTATCGAAGATTATGAATGTAATTTGGTTCTGAAATAACATGGGACTCTATACAGATACATCCAAACTGAAATGGAGTTTCTATACATCTCATCATTGGGAGCTACCTATCGATATGCTCTCAAAATCAAGCACAAATTTAGGCACCAGAAAAAATGGGAGTTTAGGTCTGAAAATACGCAACAACCAAAGTATGATAAATATGGTACTAACAAACAAATCTCGAAAAATAGTCCAAGACATAGGAAAAAAAGGGTGACAAGAATACGAAGAAGGACACTAGAAAGTGGTGTGATTTCCACAAAATCCCTTAGCACAACACTGATGAATGTTGCTCAAAATAGTCATTTGTGATCAAGATCAAAGACAAGGATCCGAACCCTAATTCAAAATATGATTCATAAAATAATGGAAAAAGATAGATCATCAATGCAAACCCCACTGCTATTTTCTAGACCGCAACAATTCAACTAGAAGAACCAATAGATCCTAAAGAGGGGGAGTGCCTTTTTCATTCACAAATGTGGGTGAAGGGGTCCTCACTGAATTTTATTGTTGATAGCAGACGAAAGAAGAACATCATCCCAGTAGAGGTCATCAGACAATTGGGATTATTGAAAACACCACACCTACAACCATACAACATCGGGTGGCTTCACCAGGGATGTGATCTTCATGTCAGTCAGCTGTATCGATTACCATACGGTATCCAACCCCTCAAGGATGAGGTATTATGTGATGTTTTCCCACTGAATTTTTGTGATGTTCTCTTGGGCCAACCATATATGTGAAAGTGCCATGTTATCTATGAGTCTCAACCATGTAGTTTCATTGTTACTTTGGGGGGTCATCTCTAAAGGATATCAGAGGTAGTTCCAACTATTGTCCCACCTAAATAGTGCTACAATGTAGTACCTCATACTACAAAGTTCAGCTTCTTCACAATCTGTTCAAAAGATGAACATAAGAACACTGCAACCACTACAGCCACATTCCAAGCACCTTCTGTCGAGAAAAAATAGGTTGAAAATATTGAAGCAAAGCACAAGGATTCCTTCTACACATAGTCATCTCATTGGGTTCTCAACAACCTCCCACAAACTAAGCAACGCAACTTCCCCAGGAAAGCAAGAAACTCACTAAGGTTCAGATTAAATAAGCACTTTCCCCTCTCCCCCATGAAATCAATGCAATGGAGACCATTTCTTCCTAAAGAGGAGGGATCGATATAGGTGAATATCAGTGGCCACCCACCTATTCCAACTGACTCAAAATAATCTTCTGGCAATTTACTATTGTTAATAGTTTTTCAGTTCCTAAACTTCTGAGGCCATTTTGAGGGCCTAAATGAAGTTTTTTTTGGGATCGAGCACCTCAATGTTAGCTAAGGCCTCTGATTGAGCCCCAAAAATGAATCCCCTCGATGATACATTTCCAACGAGATATCATGCACTTCAAAGGAATATTGTATGCCAAAGTTACGCCCCCGGGAAGTTGATACACCAAACTACCCAAAACAAGGTCCACAAAATTGTTGGATTTCATCTTTCGGGGTTAGGGTTTTGGATTTTATTTATGTTAAAAATGCCTTTAGAGCCCCATTGTAATAATCATATTATTTGTAATGCAAGTAGTTGTCACATCTCTTCTCAAAGATAAGATCCCACCATTCTAGTGAGTCTTTAACTCTGTATTTCTACAATTTTGTACATTTCGCTCATTATTAGAAATTGTGTATTACTATATATGTTTATATCTTTTTATATATACAATATATCTCTATTATGTTAATGGATATATTGTAATATCTCTGTATATTGTTTTGTTATATCTTCGCTCTCATTTCATGCCGAAAATAATCCAGAATAGTGGTATCAGAGTAGGTTGTTCTTAATCATTTTTTTCAGTGCATGTCCCCAACGAGGCTCGAGTATAGAAAGTTGGGTCTTGAGTTTGTCTCTCTTGAGGATAGTCACTCTCACATGACTAAGAAACCCTCCATGGTGGAAGAAAATAAAAACGACAAGGAAAGTGATTCTATTAATATGTTTCTTGAGAAAGCTCTCACACGACAGAGGGACAGAATGATGGAGAATTTTTCCCACATCCTTCAACGTTTGTCGATAAAAACTGATGCATATTCATAAGAGGCCACTTTGGAGGAACCTTGCCTTTCAAGGTACAAGTTAATTTTAATATTCTTTTATTTGAAGGATAGAAATATGCATATGCCCTAGAGAAATGGTTAAATCTGCTAGAAGGTTATTTCTCTGTTCACAATTTATCCAACAGGTAAAAGATCACCTTTGCACTCCTTAAGGATTTCCCCCGTGTCAAAAATTGGTTGGAAACTTATTGGGAGAAAAGTTCCATAGAGGAGTCTGGAATATATGGGTTCGAGCCCATTTGGGATTTTTTTGTGGATGCAGTCAAGCAACAATATTACCCTGTTGGTAACTATAATGACCAGTACATGAGATGGACCATGCTACATCAAGAGAGGGGCCAAGTAGTGCTGGATTTCACCAATACCTTCCATAACTTGTGCACCAAGATGGGTATCAAATATTCTGAGCGGCATTTGGTTTTGAAATACCGTGGGGATCTACACATATACATCCAAACTGAAATGGAGTTTTTGGACATTTCATCATTGGGAGCTGCCTATCAGTATGCTGTCAAAATAGAGCATAAATTTAGGCATGAGAAAAAATGGGAGTTTGGGTCTGCAAATCCACAACAACCAAAGTATGATAAAGGTGGCCCTAACAAACATCCTCCTGAAAACTAGTCCAAGCCATAGGAAAAGAAGGGTCATGAGAAGACAAAGTAGGCCACTGGAAAGTGGTGTGATTTCTAGAAAATATCCTAGAACAACATTGATGAATGTCTCTTAAAAAATTCATTGGTGGTCGCGATCAAAGACAAGGAGTCAAACCCTGATTCATAATTTGATTCAGAAAATAATGGAAAAAGACAGATCATTGATGCAGACCCCACTGTTATTTTCGTGACTACAACAATTCAACCAAAAGAACCAATAAATACTAAATAGGGGCAACACCTTTTTCATTCATAGATGTGGGTGAAGGGGACCCTATTTCATTTTATTGTTGATAAAGGAAGTCAAAAGAACTTCATCTCAGTAGAGGTTGTCAAATATTTGGGATTTTCGACAACACCACACCCGCAACCATACAACATCAGGTGGATTCACCAGGGAAAATATCTCCATGTCAGCCGATAGCGT
This sequence comes from Picea engelmannii, assembly GCA_009831015.1. NCBI lineage: Eukaryota > Viridiplantae > Streptophyta > Pinopsida > Pinales > Pinaceae > Picea > Picea engelmannii. Next base: position 387,074 of record ML796094.1, read on the forward strand.
CATTTGTCATATGGCATCCATCCCCTCAAGGATGAAGTATTATGTGATGTTTCCCCACTAGATGTCTTTGATCTTCTCTTGGGCCAGCCATATATGTGGAAGTCCCATTCTATCTATGAGTCTCAACCCCGTAATTTAATTGTTACTCTAGGGGGTCATCTCTATAGGATACCAGAGGTAGTTCCAACTATTGTCCCACCTAAACAGTGCCGCAAAGTAGTATCTCATACTACAAAATTCAGCTTCTTAACAATATGTTCAAAAGGTCAACAAAAAAACACCACAACCACTACAGCTTCAATCCAAGTGCCTTTTATCTAGCAGAAGCAGGTTGACAATATTGAAGCAAAGCACAAGGAATACTTCTGCACACAGTCATGTCATCGGGTTTTTAACAACCTCCCACATGTTGGTTATGGAGATTGATTATCTTCCTATTTCATAGGTATTTGTTTTTTGTCATGTTTATACCCCATGAAGACTCTACACCCTGGAATACTGTACACTCCTCCACTCGGGGGGGTTGTAGAGGGGCCTTACCCCTCTGTGAGGTTTAGGGGAAAGTGGGCCCCTAAAGGAAATTTTTTCTTGGAAATGTATATTGTAATTTCATAGTAAATCTGGACCATTCATTATAAGGTCATAGATCTGATGGTAGAAGTTATGTTAGGGTTTTTTTCCCTAGAAGGACACCCTCTTTTATGAGGGAATTGTATTGCAGCTATGTATTATTGCAAATATGGTATTCCGAGAGAGGATACTGTGATAGAAAGAATAGTAAGTTAAAACAGGTGTGTTGTAGGTTGTATCCCTTCATTTTGCTGGATAATAAAAGGAAGGACCTAGAAATTTCTCTAGTGGACATATCCCACATTGGATGAACCACGTATATCTATGTCTCTATGGTATTGTGCATCTTCTGTGTTTTATTTCCACATTTGTTTTATTTTATTCTTCTGCGGTCCTGCTTTTTCTAAAAACTAGTATTAGAGTGAAAGGTAACTCATAGGAAAAGAGGGTTCTTGATTCGAGTGGGAGAAATGGTGGAAGATCGATAAATTTAACGGCCAAAACTACTAGTTATGGAAGATACAGATGGAAAATTATTTATATCAGAAGGATCTATTCCTACCATTGGGTGGAATAGAAAAGAATCTGATGATCATGAAGGATGAATAATGGAGGATCTTGACAGAAAGGCACTAGGAACGATATGACTGAGCCTGGAAGAATCAATGGCTTTCAATATTTCGAAAGAAATACAACGAAGGAGCTGATGGACTCATTGGATAAACTGTATGAAAAAACCTCAACATTCAATAAGTTATTTCTAATGAAGATATTATTTAATATGAATATGTCAGAAGGTGGGTTTGTTGTAGATCATTTAAATGAATTTAATATGGTTTATAATTAGCTAAGTTCTGTAAAAGTGGACTTTGATTATGAGGTCAGGGCTCTTCTAATCTTGTGCTCATTGCCAAAAAGATGGAATGTTTTGGTCATGGTTGTAAGTAACTATTTATTTGGTTCAAACACTCTAAAACTTGATGATTTTGTTGGTTTTATCCTTAGCGAGGAAATGTGATGGAAAAGCATGGGTGAGACATCAGGTAATGCATTAAACATCTAGAACAGGGGAAGACAAAAGGATAGAGGAAAGGGCTCAGGGAACCGTCAGAATTCTAGGAAGGGAAGATACAAATATAGACTGGGAAAGATATAGTGTTGTAATTGTGGGAAGAAAGGACATCTGAAGAAAGACTGCATATCTCCAAAGAAACAAAGAGATGGACAATAGGAGAAATATCAGGAAGAAAATGTAACATGTGATGTGTTACAAGATCTTTGGTTCTTTCTGCAGATAATATTTCAGAGTCTTGGGTAGTATATTCAAGGGCTTCATTTCATGCCACACCCCATAGGAAACATTTTCTAGATTATGTTCAAGGTGATTTTTGATCAGTTCATTTGGGTGATGATGCACCATGCAAAATTGTTGGAATGGGAAAGGTAAAAATAAAGTAAAGGAATGGAAACCAATGGTTGTTGAAAGAGGTACGACATGTTCCAGATCTAAGGAAAAATCTAATTTCAATAGGGAAGTTGGAAAGTGAAGGTTCTATATCCATAGTTATAGATAAGGTGTGGAAGGTCACCAAAGGATCATTGGTGATAGCAAAAGGAGAGAAGCTAGGTACATTGTATTTATGTACTGGTAATTTTGATTCCTCTATCTCTTTAGCTTCTACAGGAGTGGATACAACACTATGGAATCATAGGCTTGGACACATGAGTGAGAAGGGGATGTAGATACTTCACAAAAGAAATTTGTTTCCAGATCTTAAACAAATTGATTTGGATTTCTGTGAGAATTGTGTTTATGGAAAATACAAGAGAGTCAGATTTCTCTGAGTCGGAAAATAAAATAAGAGTGAAAAGTTAGAGCTTCTGCATACAAATGTATGGGGACCAGATAAGGTATTGTATCTTGGTGGATCTCATTATTATGTTACCTTTATTGATGATGCAACTAGAAAAACTTGGGTTTATTACATTTGACAAAAATCTAATGTTTTTGATACTTTTAAGAAATGGAAATATTTGGTTGAGAATGAGTTAGGAAAGAGGTTGAAGTGTCTTATATCAGACAATGGAGGTGAATATTACAGCAAGGAGTTTGATGATTATTGTTCACACCATGGGATTCATAGAGATAAGACATTTCTAGGAACACCACAAGAAAATGGTGTGTTAGAAAGGTTGAACATGACAATCATAGAGTGTGTAAGGAGTATGAGATTGCATGCTGGTTTTCCCTTACAATTCTGGGAAGATGTTTTATATATTTTTGTTTACTTAATAAACATAGGACCTTAAAGCTCTTTCGATGGTGGAATTCCATAGGAGGCATGGACAGGTAAAAATTTAAACTATTTCTTTTTGAAGACTTTCGGTTGTGAAGCATTTGTCCATATTGATAAAGAAAATAGAACAAAGATTGAGGAAAAATCCAAGAAGTATACCTTTATTGGATATGGTGTTAATCACTTATGGGATTATGAAAATCACAAAATAATTAGGAGTAAAGATGTCATATTCAATGAGAAGGTCATATACAAAGATCAGTTGCAGGGAAAGATACAAGAAAAAGAAAAACCAAAATACATGGTGATTGATGAGCTCACTGAAAAAGAAATTCCAAAGGTACCAAAAAATCAAAATGTACAACAACATGAGAAAAATGTATCTCAAACACCTAAAAGTGTTGTTAGAAGATCTACTAGGTGAAGTAGACCCCTGAACGATACTATCCTTCATTGTATTATTTATTGTTGATTGATTCTGGTGAACCAGAATGTTATGAAGAGGCAATGCAGGTAGACACTAAAAATAAGTGGGAGAAATCCATGGAAGAGGAAATGTATTCCTTGGTAAATAATCAAAATCAGGACTTGGTTCAGTTTCTTGTAGGAAAAATATAATTGCAAAATAAATGGGTTTACAGGTTGAAGGAAGAAGATGGAGGAAAAAAGAGGTACAAGGATAGACTTGTTGTAAAGGGGTTTGCACAAAATAAAGGTATATATTTTGATGAAATATTTTCTCTTGTTGTTAAAATGACTTCAATTAGGACTATTTTAAGTCTTGTGGCAATAGAATATTTTCATCTTGAACAATTAGATGTAAAAACATATTTTCTCCATGGGGATTTGGAGGAAGAGATTTACATGCAACAACAATTTGGTATGCAGGTTGAAGAAGAGCTTGTATGGCCTAAATCAAGATCCAAGGCAGTGGTATTTGAATTTTGGTAGGTTTATGACAGAACAAGGTTATAATAGATGTCATTCTGATCACTATGTTTATTTTAAAAGTCTAGAAAATGGAAGCTATATTATCTTGCTATTGTATGTAGATGACATGTTTGTTGAAGGGTCTAATATGCGGGATATAAATGTGCTCAAGAAAAAAATAGATAATTCATTTATGATGAAGGATTTGGGTGCTGTAAATAAAATTCTTGGTATGAGAATAAAAAGAGACAGGAAAAATCACAAATTGACATTGTCTCAGGGTGAGTACATAGAGAAGGTGTTGGAGAGGTTTAGAATGCAGAATGAAAAACAAGTTAGTACACCTTTGGCCAACCATTCCAAACTAACTAAGGAACTGTGTCCCACGACACATGAGGATATATAATACATGTCTAGGGTCCCTTATTCATCAAGATTTGGTAGCTTGATGCATGTGACATTTTATACAAGACCAGATATCGCACATGCAGTGGGCATTGTGAGTAGGTATATGAACAATCTAGGTAAATAACATTGGGAGGCAATAAAGTGGATTCTCATGTATTTGAAAGGTACTTATACTCATGCAATATGTTTTGGAGGTTTAGACATTGTTCTACAAGAATATGTTGATTCAGATATGACAAGTGATAAAGACAGCAGGAGGAGCACCACATGGTATGTTTTTACTATAGGTGGAACCAAATTAAGTTGGATTTTGAAACTTCAAAATGTTGTTGCACTTTCAACAACAAAAGCAAAGTATGTTTCTACTATAGATGCTAATAAAGAAATGATTTGGTTACAGAGGTTTATGGAGGAATTGTGAAACATGCAAGAGAATAGTAGGTTGTACTGTGACAGTGAGAGTACCATTCATATTGCAAAGAACTTAGCCTTCTATTCGAAGACTAAGAATATACAAATCAAGTATCATTTCATACGATCCATCCTGAAAGATGTACATTTGAAGTTGGAAAATATACACACTAGCTAGAATCCTACAGACATGTTAAAAAATGGAGTAACCAAGGAGAAAATGAGTTTCTGATCATTTCTAGTTGGTATTCAAGCATGAAGGTGAAGATGAAATTTTTTCCAAGTCCAAGGTGGAGTATAGTCCAATAGGTACAACAACAGTGGAGTTGTCGTGATCAGTTTCCAAGTGGGATATTGTTGGTTGTGGAGCCTGATTATCTTCTGGTTTCATAGGTATTTTTTTTTAGTCCTGTTTATACCCCATAAATATTGTACACCCCGGATACTGTACACTCCTCCACATAGGGGGGTTGCAGGGGAGGATTTCCCCCACTGCGGGGTCCAAGGGAAAGTTGGGGTTCAGGGGAGAATATTTGAGGACACCAACTAAGGAGGCTATACCTTGCCCTTACCCTTACTACCCGACTACCCAGGTACTAGACAGTATCTTCCCAACTGTTGTTCTTGGTGGCACTATAAGAGACAAGACGCTGATCAGTTTATCTATGGAGGGCTTCAGGAAATATAGGTTGATCCGTATATAGGTGTTGTATGATGCGCTACCACTCGAATGGGTACCAACAAGGGTTAAAAGGGTGGCCAAAAAAGGTGCACTTGAGTACCACTTATATTTCCTACGTGTATGACTCCCTGAACACGGGTTTATGCGCGTAACGATAGATATTTGTAGATTTAAGATGCCAAAATACTTCTCTACCCTGAAAAAATTTAACCCACAATTTTCTACCAAGCAAGATGCTCTGATACCACTTGTAGTATTCCAGATATAAAATATTATGGAGAACATAAATATTTAGCTAGAAATGGAAGAAAATCAATGATATAACCAAAACAATACCAGAATAATACCAGAATAACACCAGAAAGAGCACTTTGATTAATAATAGCAATGTTCAGTTGCCTCTTCGAGGAGGAAACCTCCAACAAAGAAGAGATCTATTAAAATAATATCCAAGACAAGATTTCTCATACCCTTTACTTCTATTTATACTAAATCTATCTATCCAAAAGAACAATCTAGAGGAAGATCCTTCTAGAAGCACAAGATTCTATTAGGTCTTCTTACATTTGACTTATTCTTCCTTATTTCTATGCCTTATTAATATTGGCCTTTATTACATGGAATTATATTATTCTACCTATGTGAGGGGTTAGGGAGGTTAGGTCCCTAACAACTTTTTTATGTAATTCAAACTAACATTTCCTCAAAAAAGTGGTGAAGACTACCCATGTTATCTTTGATACTAAGTATCATGATAGGGATAATGGTGAAGAGAAATGTTTTTATAATTAAATCACTCCTGTAACCAACTATTTCCTCCTAAAATGTGGTGAAAAATTTTCAAGTTATATTTGATACTAGTTGTCTCATACCTACAGTCTACCCAAAATTTTCTTTGAAAAACTTGGGGTTTACCTATGTTAATTTTGACACCTAAGGTCCTGCAATGCTAACTTTATTTGTAAATAGGGGCTTGGCCAGCATGTGCCTCTTGCTGGCACCTAAGGTTTTATAGAGACTGAACGTGCACAACAATTTAGAAATATGCACATGCCAAATAAGATGCATTGTGGGATGCCAAGATTAGGTGTATGCACCAACCAAGAATATATTGCATGCACCAAATCATTTTGTATTGCATGCAATAAATTGAAGATATTGCATGGAGGATGAATCCTTGAAGATCCTTAGTAATCATTGTAACCATTTTTGTAACAACCTAACTGGTCATGGTTGAGGTTGAGGATGAGTTGGAAAGTTTGTTATGATTTCCACACTCCAATAGAATTAAGGGTGATGCATGAGGTTATGTGAGGGTTGGTTTTTTGTTAACAAAGAGTAGAGTATTGTAGGAGAGTAGCATATGATTTAGAGCTCTAGTTATGAATTGTAGTAGTTGTTTTTATGTTTAGAGAGGAATCTCAGAGAAAAAGTAGATATGAGTGACTGAACATGCTCTATTTTCATGTTGAAAACATTTTGGAAAAGATTTGTACCTCTCTGTATTAATTGTATATAAGTGATGATAAGGTTAATAAAGAAAGAATGAAGCATATTTTGTCTCTATATATTGTATATTCTAGTTTGAATGTATGTTTTTATGTACTTTTATGCATGACACTCCTAGGATGGCAATGAATGAATGCATGGTTATACGATGAATGTTTTGTGTATGTTCTATTCATTTTTAGCTTGCATAAAACTTATGGTCTTTATGATTCTCATGGCCTCTCAGGTGAGACCTTATTCAATCCTTAATATTGAATATTCCAACACTGATGGGGTCCTTATTGGTCAATCCTCACAAACCCTAGGTTTGAAACCCCATGACCAACAATTGGTTATGTTGTCAGGACATGAAGGTTTTGTGCTACATGCTAAAGGAAGAATATGAGGTGAAAACCCTAAAGGGAGGACACACAAGACTAGATCTATGATAAGGAGGATGAGTTTGTGTGATGAGAGATAAGGAGGATGAGTTTGTGTGATGAGAGACCAATACCCTATATATAAACCTCAAGTGATGGACATAACGATATATATATATACATAAATTTAAATGGAATCTTATTTGTTGAGTCTTCTTAGTTATTGCGTGAGTGGGTAAAGAAATAGACATAAATTAAATCTACATGGAGAGCCCAATAACCACTGGTTTGGGACCAATATGTGGTCAACAGGCCGAGTTCTGTAGTCAATAGGCAAGATAGTAACTGGGCTAGAGCTGTTGACTTTTGGTTCGAACGAGTTAAAGATGTATATATTGTCAAGTTTGTTGAATGTAGCAAATGATTTAGCAGTTCTAAAATAAATTTTATACCTAGCCCTAGAAGGACATTGTTGGAATAAATCCATCTTTGGAGAAAGATGTTGTTCATGGAAAAGGGTTTGATGTGCACGGATCCCAATAGGATGTCTAAGTAAACCACCTTGAAAGTTGGGGGGGGTGTGGAAAGAAGGGGGAATAATAAAATATGAGATGAGGTGAGAGGAGAATGGGAGGAGAAGAGAAAAGGAAATGAAGATTCAAGAGATATGCAATAAGATCCAAACTAAGGAGGAAATTTGAGAAGATAAGTGAATAAAATAAAGAAAGGCATGAAGAACAAGTAGTCATACCCAAGATGAAGAGAAGAGGAACTGCACACGAATGGTGTTTGGGAGAAAATTATATGTCATACTAACGTTCATAAGAAGAGATTCCATCAAAGAGATATAATATTAGGATTAAGGTATCAAGAGATGATACCATAAGTACTAGGAGTAGGGAAAAAAAAAGATGAAGTAAGATC
>ML796095.1:15362-28799 GCA_009831015.1 Picea engelmannii
TGCATCCACTGTCCAGCAACCAGAGATCTTTAGGTTGTTGTTCAGTCTTGTGGCACGAAAGAAACATACCTCCTGAGTTTTCTCCCGTGTGATTTGACACATGTGCTCTACCTGAGAGATGATCTTCTTGCTTCTTCCTGCATTTAAATTCATAGTGCCCATACTTTTTGCAGTAATAGAATTGTATGCTTGATTTCTCATTTGATCTTCTCCCTCTGCCTCTTTGGGGCTGAAAACTCTGATTCTGAATTTGTTGTCTGTGTGCTTGTAAGTGTTGATTTGGCTGTTGTTGTCTGTGTCCTCCACTGGAATGAGGATTTATGTGACTGCTCCCTCTTCCATGGTGATCTCTACCTCGCCCTCTACCTCTCCCTCTACTGAAGGAGAATTGCGTTTTGAAAGCATTGGCGATTGACTCAACTGTGAGATGCAGTCTAGTCTCATGTGTCACTAGAGAACCAATTAGTTCATCTATTGAAAAACATGATAGATCCTTGGATTCAAGGATTGTTGTTACAACCATTTCGAATTTCTTTGGTAAACTTTTGAGGATTTTCTCAACAATGAGTTGATCAGTGATGGTTTCGCTTGTCAATCTGATCTGGTTCACGATGCCCATGACTCTGGTCATGAACTAATCCACATTTTCGGACTCTATCATCCTTAGAGTCTCGAATTGTGTCCTCAAGGTCTGTAGTTTAACTGTTTTGACCTTGTCATTTCCTTGGTAGGAAGATTTAAGGATGTCCCACGCCTGTTTTGATGTACCAGCGCCTGTGATTTTTGAAAAAATCGAGTCATCCACAGAATTTTGAATCCAAAATTTCGCTTTATTTTCTCTGTTTCTCTGAGTTGCCTGAGCAATTTTCTGCGGGTTTGTCATGGCGGCTAGGTCTGCTGGATCTGGTTCCACATATCCATGATCCACTAGATCCCAACACTCTTGTGCTTGCAAGAAGGATCTCATTCGAAGAGACCAGAACTCGTAGTTCTTTCCAAGAAGAATCGGACCCTGAGTTGGTCCTAAATTGCTAGACGACGCCATTTTTTTTTTTTAATTTTGCAAAAAAAAGAAGGAAATTTCGTATTTACCTGTCTCTTTCGCTGAAACCAGGTCTGCTTCTTTCTTGCAGGGATGTCGGAAGACTGTGTTTCAAGATTTCGCGAGTGTTGACATCGCGAGTTTTGGCTTCGCGAGTTTTGACCTCGGAACTCCATTAGACGAGACCTTTGAACTCTCCAACTTCTGATTGTCAAAACACCGAAGAGAGTTTATCGGCCTTGAATTAGCCCTTAGTCTCCGATCAATGTGACCACATGCCTAAAGGTTAAAGCGTTGCTGGCTTTTCACAAATTGAAGAATAACGATGCCTTTGCCGGTTCTTTGTCCCTCAAATCACCGAAATCCGAAGTATCCTGGCGCTTATTCAAATGCCTTTTTGGGATTTCGCGTTTCGGGACTTCGATGATTTTGCTGCGACGATCCTGGGTCCTTCAGACTCCTGGTATGCGAAATGCCAAAATTTCATCTTTGGACAATTCAACGGTCCAGATCTTCCTGTGATCTGACAGTCTAGATCCTTTCGGGATTTTGCGATTCGTTATTTCGTGAGTTTAGAACTCTTGTCCCAGAGTTTCTGAAACTGTAAACTCTGAAATGTCGATTTGCCAAAATGGATTTAACTTCAGTTAGCCCCTTGGGCTATACCTCTGGTCCACATGACCTCTCCTGATATGACCACAGTCCCTTTTGAGGTTTCGCGACTCAAATGCGCGATTTCGGGTTTCGAGACTTCTTGTTTCCAGATGTCGAGAACCGTTGTCTTCTCGATCTTCTGATCTTCGAAATGTCGATGGCCCTTTCCTTTCCGGACTTTCCCCGAAGGCCTAGATAGTTTCCACGCGTCCCCTTAAGATGGATAGTCCTCGTCGTTTCACGATTTTGCGACTTGTGACTCCAAATCCTCTGTCAACTTGAAACCCATGTAGCCGAGATGCCAACGGTTTCCTTGATCTCCACCAGGTGTCCAAATGAATGGACAGATGTGATCTTTTCAGTATTTCGGGACTTTCGCCGTGAAGTGTCCCGACCTTTCGTCAACAAGACCTTCGATATCCCGAACTCCAAAATGCTGAAATGATGGCACTTGGATCTGCTGCCACCTATCCTCTAAGATGGATGGCTCACAATCGTCTCAGGATTTCGTGATACGTGATGTCGGGATTTTGCGTATCAGAAGTTTGGAGTGTAGTCTCGTTTGCTCATCCAACTCCCAATCCTCGATTTTGCAATGGGATAAAATCGACGACTCACGATCTTTCATGATTCAACGGTCCAGAATGACTCAGAATTTTGCAATTCGTGAATTCTCACGACAGTCTTCTGACCTTTACACTTTGTGAGTCAACAAAATGCCAAGATCTCGCCACATGTCTCTTGATGGACAGTCCAAATGATTTTGTGACTTCGCAAGTCAAAATTTCTCCTGTGCGCTCTAGAGGACTAAACCTCGTGCACTTTCTCGCTGATCCAACGACTGTCGATCCTTTGTGTAAGATCTAACGGCTGAAACTCTTTCGCCTTTTCCACGCTCTCCTCGTCCCTTCTGAACTAGATTTCCACCTCGGATCTGTTTGCAGGTCGGATCTTACGGCTGCGATGGCTATTCTTTGTTCCTTCGACGTGTTCTTTGCGGCTTCTTTCACTGATTTGCAAAGATTTTACAAGATCTTTAAAGGTTTGTTCTCTGTAACAGTATTTGACAGATTTGAGAGAATTCCTGCAATTCTTTAAACGCTTCTTCTTTGTGTAACAATCCTTCATGAATTTGAACAAATATCCATGAAATCTTCAACGTTTCTTCCTTCTAAAGGTTTTCTTCGTGAATCTTTAATGAATTTTTAAAATTGTACAAGAAACTTTACTGTTTCTCCATCTGCAGTCTTTGCTTCCTTCTTGGGTTTTTGCTCCTCGAAGATTTCGAGCGTAGTACGCTCTGCGACGTCGGCGAGCTCCCTACGACTATCTTTTGAGAGTATGAATGGACAGTTTTCCAAGCTTTGTGAAAAGTCTGTGAAGCGTTCTCTCGTGATCTGTGTAAGCTCTTTGCTGTGTGGATCCTGTTGCTCTCCATCCTGTGTGAAGAGGCTTACTACTATAGCTCTGATACCATGATAAATTGTGAAGCAAGAAATGTGGAGAGAAAGAATAGAATAGAAAACAATATATTAGAATATAATAAGAAAAACACAATGAGAAGAGTTAATGAAGAACTACTATGCAAAGGGAAATATCTGAGCTAAATAGGCTCAAGCAAAACAAGAATAGAAAGTACAGCTAGCCAAGTCAATTGGCAGTGTACAGTCAGCCTGTTGAGGTTACANAAGAAAAACACAATGAGAAGAGTTAATGAAGAACTACTATGCAAAGGGAAATATCTGAGCTAAATAGGCTCAAGCAAAACAAGAATAGAAAGTACAGCTAGCCAAGTCAATTGGCAGTGTACAGTCAGCCTGTTGAGGTTACATTATATTTAACACACAACACATGGCTCTGAGTTGAGCAAAGCAAGGAGATATTGTACTAATGGGGTGTCTTTTGCGCTAGTAACAAAAGTGTCGTGTTCCCAAGGAAAACCAATTTTTTTTAGGGGGCGATAAGAAGGAAAGATGAAGGTGAGAGAAAGAGTGATTCAACCCCCCTACTCTCCTTTGGGCTACGCGACCTCCTGGTCAAGGATCTTTCAATATGCTGAGTCAGATCAACTCTTTGGGCCTCTGTTAGACCCCAACTAACTTTACACAGGTCCCCTTTCAGCTTTTGGTGCAAGTTCTATGATACGTGCGACCTCTCCCTTCGTGTTGTTGAACTGTCAAGTTTCAAGAGATAGCTCCTTATCCACTAGCCCCTTCATGCATATGGCCCCAGGCTATGACCTCACGTAAATATGTGGTTGTGGGCGCGGCCAAGAGTGGTTTTAGACCAACTCGTTTTTCTCCCCGCAATTCACCTCCAATCTCCACGTCTCTCTTTTACAATACCATGGTTTCAATTATGGCCCGCCCTAAGAATTTTAAAGTCTAAGCATGTTCTATCCCCGCAATCCATCTCAACCGTCGATCTTCTGACCTCAGTAGTGTTTTTTGATCAACGACTGAGATCTATCCTCTTTTTCTTCCTTCTCCCTGGAGCACGCTATCTCAGTCCCTTTCAATCAACGATCATGATTGATTTCTCCTTTCGGCCTTTGGTAGTTTCAACTCTCAACTCTTACTTCCTCCGCATGAAAATATTCCGAAGTGGAAGATCTATTGCCACCTTTCCTCAACCAACAGACGGTTCACATGAACTCCGACTCTCCATCTTCGGGAGTTCTTGTTCAACACCTCCTATTTCTTCCGGAGTGATTTATCCGAACTGGCAGATTGTCTACCATGTATCCTCCTCAATAAACGGCTCTGCCTCCCTTCGAGAATTTGGCCCTGTCACCTAGATCAATGATCCTTCGCCCCCCTTCTCGATCAATGGTCGAGATTCTACTTCGAGGTTTCGACGTTTTCCCATCTACTTTCCTTTGGAGTTCTAGATATGGCATTGCGTGTCCACCTTCAAATCGACGGATCTCGTCCACTTCAAGACTTTGACCTTCGGAAATCTCAAATCTCAACTCCTCCACGCTCTACTTTTCCAGGAGCGTTTTACCTGGAGTCCACTATCTACTGACGTATGTCCTTCCGCTTTCTCCTGGAGTGTTTTCACCCAGAGATTACAATCCGTTGAAGTGTGTCCTTCTGGATCTAACGGTCCAGACTCACTTCGACTCTTTGGGATTCGATATTTTCAAACTCCTATGCACTCACCCCTTCAAAGTGCTTTCACCCGAAACACACAATCTCTTGACGCATGTCTCCCCCTTGATCTGACGACCTCTATCTGCTTCGACTCTTCGGGCTTCGAAATTTTCAACTCCTGCACATTCATTCCTCCAGGAGTGCTTTGACACGAGAACTCAGATCTGTTGACACTTACCCTCCTGACAGCCAACGGTCAGGATCTACTTCAGTGATTTCTCCTCCTCCTTGTCCACAAACTTCCGAAGTTGTGGATCTTGCGCCTAATCACTTCAGGACTTCGGGACTTTGGCAAGTCAATCCTCCTGTGCTACACACAAGGGTTAAATATCATGCACTTTACCTTATATTGGACGGCTATCGATCCTTTGCGCTCATATCTGACCGCTAGGATCTGTTTCCCCCCTCAATGCTCTCCTTTTATTCCCTGAACCCTAATCTAATGGTCCATACTTCTTCCCACAACCGATCCAATGAATGTTGTCACTCCTCCTCCTGAGTTTTTGATTTTTTCCAACCTAGAAGAGTTTTGTAGATGTTCAAAGGCTTTGTCCCTTGAAATTTCTCCCACGAACCCGACTATATTGGGTCTCTTCTGCATTCCTACTAACGCTATCTCTTCTAATATTTGGGACTTAGAATAAGTCTGTCTTTTCTCAGTCTTTGCACTATCTCTTCTAATCTTTTGAAATGAATCAGAACTCCTTAAGGGAATCGGCTCTTCTGTTTCCCTTCAAAGGAAAAATTCGTGCCCTCCTAGCAACCTACTTCTGAATGCACGCCTTGCAGATATCCTTCTTACAAAGTATTCAATAACTCTGTCTCTTTGTGCCTTCTCTACACAGATTCCTCCTCCAAGGTATTTAGTAAGATTGAGGTTCCTCTTGAGTTCTATGATCACTCTGGGGTGCCCTCTTGACAAGTTCTTCTCTGACTTAGAAGAGTTCATATGTGCACTCCTTGCACTGGCTACAAAACTTCCAATGTTCTGTTGTGCACTCCTTGCACAGCCTAAAGAACCAAGAACGATATTTTGAACTCACAAAGATAATGAAATATTTCTCCCTACTATAGATGGAACCTATCACGCATATACAACATAATAAACACATGGATAACAAAAAACAAATATTCACTCATACAAAAAATTATAAACAGGGAAATCTGTTCTTTTTTATTAATCCTAATGCTTGATTACAATATGTGCAGGCTGGAATGCAACTGAGTCTTAGTTCTCCTATTCCTATTTCTATTTCTGAGCTTCTCAAGCTCTCTCTCTCAGAATCCTTCCTCATAATTTCTCCTAACTGTCTTTCTCAGAATCCCCCCTCTCTATAAGAGTGCTCCTCAATATTATCCTCTTCTCCTTAGTGCCATCATTGTCTCAGTTAAGACACCATACTCCTACGACTCATTATAATGAATCATGATCCAGACCTGAAGCATATATATACCTTCTTACAATCAACCATTTAAGGTGACCCTATCCACTCCCTGTACAAAGGTATGGCTTGGATTTACTCAGCCTTACAACAAAAATCCCTATAGGATCAGATTTTTAATTTAAAAATGGGAGGATCGGTGCCTCTCCCTTTATCCAATGTGCATCTATGTGTTGGCTTGCTGGCCCATCTACTGATGTGGAGGGATGCTCCTACATCAAGGAGAGAAGTGAATATAGCGTAAGGAAGAGATATACCTTACTAGAAGGTGAATGAACAGCCAAGAGACGTTGTCATGGGTCACCAAAGAAGACTCAAGAAGTCTAGAAGAGATCTCAAAAAGATTAGGAGAAAGAAAAACGAAGTAGTAGTAGCATATTTTGCAAAAACTTATGAAGAGGTTCCAACTCTACTTGAGGATCCCACACAGGAAGAATATCAGAGGAATATTAATGATATATAGAGCAACATGAGCATGGATTTACCATTATCGCCACAATATAATGGTAATAATTTTGAATGTTGGTATGTTAGAATGAATGCATTTTTGTGTCTTGTAGACTGTTATCCTAATCTACATGATGAGGAAATGGATTCCTAAGATTTTCATGTCATCGAACAAGCCTTGGATGACAGTATGTTTCACAAGGTTGCAACAACAACAAATTTGAAAGAAGCTCGGAGTATTCTGGAAATAGAGTACATCGAAAAGAGGAGCAACAATTTGTTGAATGTTTCCACATTGGATGGAGCATTTGTGTGTGAAGCAAAGCTACCAAAGAATGATAATGAAGGAGAATATAGAAACAGAGCTACCAAAGTATGAGAAAGAAGGATCATATGTGTTTGAAGTCGAGCTACCAGAGAACGAGAATGATGATGCATCTATGTGTGAAGAAGAGCATAAGTAAGTTGCAGAAGTTGAAGGTGAAGTTTCCTGTGAAGCATCATGTATTGATGAAGTGGATCCAATAGTGTTTGTTGATGACAATGAAGATGAATAAAAAATTGAAGTAACAATGTGTTATGCCAGAGAAGAGCCAACAAAGATGATTTTTGATGAAGATTGTGCAGATATTAGCCTCTTTAAAACAGAGGTAAGAAAACTTGAAGTTGAATTTGATGATAATAACCTATCTTATGATCAATACCTACAAATGATGGTAGAGAATAAGATCATTGATGAATTTATGTTTGGAATAGGAATCCTACTAGGAATTCAGAGCCAAGTAGATGATTGGGTGATTGCAAAACCAATGCAATAAAAGAGGTTTGATGATAACAACATTCCAAATGTTGTATTTTTTACTGCATTAAAGTAGCTAAAGAAAAATAATATAATGTTTTTGATGCATATTTAGAGCCAATATATGATGACGATCATGTTGATTTCCTCATATCATCAAGGAAGGAAGATGTGGTTGCAGAAACAAAGAGGGCTCTCAGAGAAGAGAAAAACAAAGAGAACCAATATGGTTCCTGTTATAATTTTTATATCAGGTTAACAATTTGTTTGAGTATGCAGGTGAACCACCAGTTGAAACCAAGGAAGAAGAAGAAGATATGAATGAATATGTAATTGCAGACCAAGTTGAAACCATTTTTATGAAATGGAGTTTTGAAGAAATCAGATTTTATTATGACCAACTTAACGAATGTGAATCATGTGTTATGAAAAGCATGGATGATAGTTTGCAGAGGTGTTACCAACCCACTATTAGAGACAAGTTGACTGAAGATGAAGAAGGAAGAAACAAGCCTAAGTTTCTTCATAAAATTTGACTCTGCCCCACCCCCCCTCTCTCTCTGCCCCACCCCTCCTCTCTTTGACTTTACCCCTCTCTCCCTCCCTCCCTTTGTCCCCCCCTTTGTCTTAAGGTTGATACTTCTCCAAATACCCTAATGGTGCTAGTATTCCGACTAAGAGGTAAAGGATACACTTTGAGGTCGTGTGTGTGGGTTCAAGGTGTTGTTTGTGGCCTTAGATGCATGATTTAAAGGTTTTGTTTGTCGACCTGGCCTATGGTTGGGGATGTCAATGCCACTAAGTACTTTTTAGCAGTAGGTATGTGTCATAGGGTATTGGAAATTATACATAGGTGTTGTTTGTTTCACTAGGGGGTTCATGGAAGGGCTAGCTAGGCCCCCCCTGTTTGTATTTTAGGGGTGGGAGCCCCAAACCAAATGTTTTTTGAGGTCATGGGGGGTCAGTTAATTGGAGTATATTTGTGTATGAATGAACCTATACAATGTCTTTTTCTCGAAGGCATAGGAAAATTGATATAAAGATCCAAATATAAGAATGTATGCACACACCTACTTAGTAACACACATGTGTGCTCACTTCTACTGAGAAATGCACACACATTCTTAAGCACATGCACACTCAACATAAAAACATGTATGTATTAAAAAAATATATATATAATGAAAATATTTATATTTATATATTTCAAAGAATAAGAAAGATTATAACAACACAACCAAAGGCATATAGAAAAAGATTAAGTTTTCAACTATTATATTTATAATAATAAACATGATTTTATTAAAATGTGAATAAATAAGATGTTAGCCCTAGGTGATTTTAAGATGTGAATAAATAAGATSTGAATWAWTAAGATGATTTWATAATAAAATATATTTGAAATAATCATACCTAGAAAGGAAGAGATGTTATATACTATGGATGTTATAAGAACATTGATAAAGAAAAAAGAGAAAGTAGSTTATCTTTACAATTAACTGGTTGCTTAAGACGAAAATTAATAACATCGAAGAAGAAGTGTCCATAACAAAATTATAAGAAAATTGATTTTTGATGCATTACTTTTTTTTCTTTCAAATCAAAATTCAGATCATAATTGACATTTAATGACAATTCCTTATCAGAACCATAGTTGTCACATTGAAGAAGTCTCTTCATTCTCCATGATGGGGATTTCTTTACAACTACCATGGTTCTGGTTCTTGAAGGGAATTCTAGTATTCTTGATTTATTTACTATTCTTCAAAGAGTGATTTGATTCCTCATTACACGCTTATAGATAGACATTGATATCCTTCACTATAAGGATAGTTTACTAATTTTCTGCATTTTCTTTTATCATTTTTATCATATGAGAATCATTCTTCATGCGATTGCCATATTTTTGGTTTTGGGTGGCATCCAAGAATCTTGAGGATGTTTCATTTGTTCACAAACTTAGCACTATTTTCATAATAAAAATCCAAAGTCCATTTATTTTGAGTATCATCTTGTTTAGTAAACCCTCATTAACATCAATCTCAACATAGATTTGGGCATATGTGAATGAACACAACTTAATTTCATTAATATTTTTTTTTAAGAATATGTTGAAGGTATCCCTGATATATATCTTTAAACATTGATAAATGCCAAAAGTGTATTAGCAAATTTAGAAGATGAACCCAAATTGCCATTTTGGTGATGGACATATTGGTAAGGTCAAATTTTGAGAACCATGGAGTGAAAAGAATACCTCTCTTCCACATAACCAAGGACCCCTCCTCAAAATATTTTGATAATCAACAAGATTTGAATCATAAATAATAAAGAATCATTTGGAGTATATATGTATGTCATAATGCTTCTCACAATGCTTTTCCAAGGGATTGATACAACTCTAATGTAGGAGGCTAAAAGCTATTGAATTTATATATTTTTGTAGTTAATTCATAGAATGAGAGTAGGTTTATGACCTCTTGCTCCGAGACTTCTATCACTAGAACCTCTTATGTTTTCTCTATGATATACACACTAGGTAGATGAGGGTTTAGAGCGACAGAAATGGATGTAGGAGGCCAAAAACTATTGAATTTATATATTATCGTAGTTTATTCATAGAATGAGAGTAGGTTTGTGACCTCATGCTCCGAGACTTCTATCACTAGAATCTCTTTCGATTTTTCCATGAAATACACACTTAGAGGTAGATAAGGGTTTGGAGCAATAGAAGTGGAGGGTTGCATCATTGAAAATAGAAGTGGAGGGTTGCATCATTGAAAGAAGAAGGATTTGAGGATGAAGTCACTCCACTAACCACCAACCAAAGTGAGAGTTGTGTCTTTGCGGATGAGATATGATCATCATATTACCTAAACAAAATGGACGACATGTCCAAAGGAATCCCCTACATAACCTCTAGTTTTTTCTTCTTTCTGTCTACCACAAAATTGAGAGAATAAACCCATAAGATTAAGTTCTAGTTTTGGTTTTATGTCTACCACAAAATTGACAAAATACCCATAAAATTAAGGTTTTCCCTATTAAAAAAACTTTAAGACAATCAAAAAGATTGCTTTCTTTGATATCGAAAAAACTAATGCTACCCAACATTTTTATTAATATCTGCAACCATAGTGCCATGGTATTTCCAACTGCTAGCAAAATCTGAATGACGATCCTGTGTTCAAGCATTTCATCAAACATTTGTCATGCATCATCTGCAAGCATAGTGCCATGGTATTTCCAGCTGCTAGCGAAATCTGAATGACGATCCTCGGTATTTTTACGATCTCAATAACCCGATGCTTGGAGTAATCTCCTTCGTTGCCATCTAAAATCAAAATAGTCCATTCATCCACAATGGCTTTGTTTGTAGAAGATACAAGGGTTGAATATATCCTATATGAGTTCAAATACCCGTTGCCTTATTTGCACATTGCCACGACTTCAAACATCTAGAAACTGCCCCTTGTTGCTATTTTAGAATAAAATGCGACATGGGTTGGTTGGGAAGCACGATTGAGCGCTTTGCAACTATTCATAGCCGCCAAAATAACCCTATGAGCAAGTTCGAAATTGGAAACTTGAATGGCAATGAGATATCAGGCCTCAATATACCATTGAGGGGATTGTATCAGTGGCTTCTTTTATTGTTTCCTCTATGTTTGGAGATGGGTTAGAAAATCATTAGAGAAACCCTCTTTTACGCCATTCTCTCCCGAGAAACTCTTATATAAGAAATGTTTATTAAAGTTAATGAAATAGGATTCAAAATTTTGGAATTTGTTCCCTGTATAAAAAAATATTTATTAGAAATGTTAAGGTTGAAATTTAAAATTTATTTTTTAATAAAAAACCATTTTCTGGAGTTTTTACAAGCAATTTTTATTGAAATCGGGTAAAAAATTGTTGAAAATCTAGATTTGAGTGATTGAGTATGTATAATTCCCTGGTGATTTTTTAGGGTGTTGAATCCATTTATACATTCAAAAATGCAATTTAAACAATAAGAAATAGAAATTTCATCAAGATTTGTTTAGCTGGATGAAAAAGTTCAAAAATTCGAATGTTTAGACAAGATCCTAATGCTTAAACTTGAATACACATGAGTATGAACATTTCAAAGATATTAAGAATGATCTAAATATATGTGAAAATGAGGCAAATTTAAGTAAGCACACATATCACTATATTAGATTTCAAAAATATAATGAATGTTTGAAATGTATGTGATATTAGAACTAATGCTTACATTAGAATCAATATGGGTTTGTTATTTATGTGTAAAGTTGATAGAGAATCTCAAATAAATGGATTGTATGGTTAAAATAGCCTATCTATCTTCGGCCAAAGTTTTATGTATTTATATTGATTGAATAATAGAATAAGAATAGTTTTTTGTGTGTGAAATTAAGTTGGTATCGGAGTTGGTACAACCATGGGTCTCTCACGAGAGGGGTTGTGATCATGGAAATTCCCCAATTTTATGTATGTATAATAATTGTATGTATAATAAATTGTATGCATAATAATTGTATGTATAAAATATAGAATCACAAAAAAAAACATAAATTGTATGTATAATAATTGTTATTATTATTAATACAAAGGAAAACTTAATCACTTTCAAAGTATAATCACACCTAATTCATTGGTGTGAACATGAATGACTTAATAGTTAAGAATATGTGTTTCCTACTAAGAGATCACAAATACATGCATTAACTGAACTACACTACATTCAATACTTGTGCCTTCTATTTGTTTTAGCTTTGTCGTTCAATGATATATCATTTGTGAAGAAATTTTAGCTTTGTCGTTCAATGATGATATCATTTCTGAAGAAAATCATAGTTGTATTCTTCAATCCATCTTTTGATCAACTCGATTTCCTCTGATCTTTGTTCTTTAAGCCATTTTGCAACATCCAGAGAAGAAGTACCTACGTCTTAGCAATGGGTTCCTACAATTCATAATGTATCCATCGAATACACTTCATTATGAGTTTGGTCTGGATTTGGGATATGAATATTCAGTATTTTAAGAAATAATTTTTCCACTTACCCTCTTCGATAACGAGTGCGACAATACTTTTAGATATATTCCCCAACACACTACAATTCATCCGTACAAAGTGCAAACCATTAGAGAAACTAATAATAGAAGGGCTAAAAAATCCACAGAAGACTGGCCAAGAAGAAAAAAGTAACGACTAATGTCTTGTGAATTACCCCCCACTGCTCCATGGATCCCGTAAACCATTTGAGAAAATGATGTTGCTCCCAAAATGTTTGAACACCTTTCTTATGTCCTGTGTGCAAACAAATTATAATAAATCATATTTTAAAACCTTTGGTCAAATCTTTACACATGCATATTGATTCGTTAGTCTAGAACTTACATGGCCACTATATTCAGTTGTTACCCAATTGGACCTAGGAAGCACTCCATATTTCCGCGTTCAAATAATTTTAGGGGAAACATCATTTTAATCGGGATCTGGGCCATCGAAAACACCATTTCAGTGCACGTCTGCAAAACAAAAGGATTATCTTCTCAGTTCATATTAAATTTATTAATCATGCAAAAAAAAATTACACATCTAAGATTTGCAATCAAACCTGCCATTGCCATGAGTCAAATTTATTGGAAAGTAGAACTGGTAAGAAGTCGGAGTGAAGAGAGCAGGAAGAACAAAACATGAAATTAAAACAACAGAGAAATTATAGAGAAGGGAGACATATACACGGTTGATTTGAAACTGAGACAATGCTAAACGTATTAGATTGATATGAATTTATAGAAAAATTACATGTTGCTGGTTTGTCTCGAAGCCTCCAGAGCTTCCGGCGATTTCCGGAAGTTTATTGATATTTTCTGCAGTTCGCCGTCTTT
>ML796095.1:51720-63242 GCA_009831015.1 Picea engelmannii
CCTAGTTGGGAAGTGTGTGTAGCAGTTTGATGAGCACCGAGGCTATAGGATTAGGAATGTGCATGCATTCATATGTGTGTGCGTTCCTTCAAATTCTATTGCCACATTTTTGTCCATCAACTTCATTCAAACACTGTCTTCTTAAAATATAATGGAAATATTTATATTTATATATTTCAAATAATAAGAAAGAATATAACAACACCACCTAAAGCATATAGAAAAATATTGATTTTTCAACTATTATATTTATAATAATAAATATGATTTTATTAAAAAGTAAATAAATAAGATATTTAATTTTATTATTTTTAATAAAAAATATATTTCAAATAATCACACCTAGTAAAGAAGAGATGTTATATACAATGGATGTTATCAGAACATTGATAAATAAACAAAAGGAGAAAGTAAGTTATCCTTACAATGCAAATTGCGTAAGACAAAAATTAATAACATCCAAGAAGAAGTGTCAATAAAAAAAATTATAAGAAAAGTAATTTTGGATGCATTACCTTTTTTTTCTTTCAAATCAAAATTCAGATCATAATTGATATAGAATGACAATTCCTTATTAGAACCATAGTTGTTACATTTAATAAGTCTCTTCATTCTCCATGATGGGGATTTCTTTACAACTACCACAGTTCTTGAAGGGAAATTCTAGTATTCTTGACTTATTTACTATTCTTCAAATAAATTCGATTCCTCATTCCATGTTTATAGATAGACATTGATATCCTTCACTATAAGCCATATTTTTGGTTTTGGGTTGCATCTAAGAATCTTGAGAATGTTTCTTTTTTTCACAGACCTAGAACTAAAAAAATGTATTTTCATAGTAAAAAACCAAAGTCCATTTGTTTTCTCCTTTTAGTATCATCCTATCGAGTAAAACCTCATTAACATCGATCTCAACACATATTTGGGCATATGTGAATGAACCCAACTTAATCCCATCAATCTTTTTTTTTAGAATATGCCCAAGGTATCCTTGATATATATATTCAAACACTGATAAATGCCAAAAGTGTATTAGCAAATTTAGGAGATGAACCCAATTTGGCATTTTGGTGATGGACATATTGGTAAGGTCAAATTTTTGGAACCATGTAGTAACAAGAAGACCTCTCTTCCATAGAGCCAAGGACCCCTCCTCAAATTTTTTTGATAATCAACAAGGTTTGAATTATAAATAGTAAAGACGCATTTGGAGCATATATGTATCTCATTTTGCTTCTCACAATGATTTTGCAAGGGATTGATATCATAGATTCAAAATTGTTGGGTGGAATGCCCCAATAGTGGGATGGGGATGCTACAAAAACTCTCTTCAATCTATTTCATTTTAGAAGAAGAAACTGTGTGTACTATAAGTACACGCAATTTTGTAAAAAATAATTCTCAAAAAATATTATTTGGTCCCTAAAAAATTCCCTGCAAGTTAAAAACCTTCAAAAACAATATAATTCTCTGACAATCTGATTTTTCATTGCTGAATATGGCACTAATTGTTTGTTCTTTTTCTTTTTCTTGACCACCAGCCCACCAGGAAAACGAGATCATCAGGCACTAGGGGAAGCACCTTCCCTTCTCCTTGCTAAATTTATATTCCACCCTGGTCCGATCCATTGGCCCATTAGGAAACTGGGGCGCCAGCCTACTAGGAACCCTACCAACTCTGGTCCAATCTAGTCAACCGACCCACTGGGTGACTGCACTCAGCTTCAATCCAACTCTCCCAAATTATTTTGGTCTGATTTGATCAACCACACATCGATCTTTCCCACAAAAACCTCTAAAAACAACTCATGACCCAACGTTGGCCCACTGAGGCACTCAAACACCAGCCACCATGTGAAACTTCCATCCAAATGTACATGACACCAATCCAACAGGCCACCAACCCACCATCCCATTGAGACACCGGGCACCATGCTCAAATTCCATCCAAACAGACCCGACATTGATCCATTGGGTCATTGGGACATCGCCCCCCCAAGGCACTGAGAAACTGATCATCACGTGCAAATTCCATCCAAATGAACTTGACATCAATCCATCCAGCCATCAACCCACCGAGGGACTGATACACCAACTAAAAGTTATGTTGCACGTGGGCTCCACAAGGTTTTGCGGCTCTCTGTGCTTCATGCACAAGTAACCAAGGGCTTTCTTTTACTTATAAATTGTTCTATCGAACCTTTCCCCTTTCATGTGGGATAAATAATAATTCCCATCATGGATCAATGGTTGGGAATCCAAGAGGGGTTAAATCAACAGTTACTAAGGATCGATATTCTATGGGTCATAACTTCCAATACAATTATCCAAATCGAACAAGTGACGGATAGTTGAAAATCCAATGCCATGGAGATTAATTTAAACATTGTTTCCATGGCTAGAATAACAACGTTAAACCACAAAAATTCTCCTCCAATGGCGTCGTGAAGAAAAATAATTGTTTGTTCCCAAACAAAAATATGATTAAAACAAATTATATGGTTATGTAACAGGATCTTGCAGGCTACTATTGCAACCTTCAACTTTGATACCATAATGTAACTTCCCCCAACTCAACCAATGAACATTACTTGTGGAAATATACACAAAACCCTAATTTCTTGCTAGTTTATTTATTGTAGCTTACCTGCTACAATTTATACACATTTAAAACTAGATTTTTCTACCCATAATTAAATGCATATATAATACTCTAAATGATATTGAATGTAGTTAGTAACTCATTCACAACAAAAAATAAAACATTCATAGACACAAAGTGAAGCATATCAATTAAACTCATGAAATAATTCAGAAATAGATAAACACTTATCTTTTAAAATACTTGTTCAACCAGCTGCTTGGAAATGATGTTCCACCTAACCATAGACATGTTGTTCTAAATATAAATAGCAAGTCAACCCCGAGCTAGGGCTAAGAAACCACAAGAGAAGAGTGCCTCTCATAGTCCACCCATAGCTAAATACCTCACAAACCATTGATATTCTCCTACAACTATTCTGAATTTACCTCCATCTCTCTTCCTCTTGACCTACCCAGTGCAAGGAATGTACCCCTTCATTTATCTCAATCCATCGAGCGTCCCATTCATTTTTCAGGGTTTCTCTAGCTCAGGTAACTAGGAATATCTCTATTGGGAACTCAATGCCAGGAAAACTACTAGAAACCAACAACAAACACTCGTTGTTATAGTGTAACTCACTCAAGAGTTCATTCTTCAGTCCTTACAACCTGAATCTTCAATTTCCAGCTCCAATGCACTCCAAAACACTCCAGCATGTTCTTGAATTCTCCCAGCCTCCTTGATCTAGCTCTGATGCAATTTTTCCATACTCTCCACTTGTTGTTCATGCCTAACTGAATGTGTAAAAATTTCCTATAATTTCCATATGAATTGCATCTATTGCTTCAAGACAATTGGTTGCTCATTATGCCCAATGTTGATTTCTTCCTCCTCGTGTTTTCCAATAACTATGGGATGTGACTCTCACACCCACCCTATTACATGATTTTAATGATTGGACTCTCATACATTCCAACATAAAATAGAAGGTTTCCCGAAATCATAATAAAATTTAGAAAATTGGGTTTGGATTAGATGCACATAAACCATTTCCCCCTTAGACCCCTCTTACACACTCTCTTCTCTTGTGGAAAACTCATCCCCCATCTCTGTCCATATTCCTGGCAACTAGTATCACACTATATTTATTAAAATCGGTAAATACATTTCACATATTACATCACTTGGCCACAATCACATTCATTCCTACTTTATGCATTAATTAAATTGGTGATTATAGTGGGGATGTTACACTCCATCCTTCCTTCCTTCTCTGTCTCTCTCTCTCTCTCTCTCCTATTTGACTCTGCCCCTCCCTCCCTCACTCCCTCCCTCCATCCCTTTGTCCCGCCCTCGGTCTTAAGGTTGATACCTACTTCTCCAAATTCCCTAATGGTGTCAATATTCCCACTAAGAGGTAAAGGATACACTTTGAGTTCATGTGTGTGGGTTCAAGGTGTTGTTTGTGGCCTTAGATGCATGAGTTCAAGGTTTTGTTTGTCGACCTGACCTATGGTTGGGGATGTGAGTGCCACTAAGTACTTTTGAGCAGTAGGTATGTGTCATAGGGTATTCAAAATTATACATAAGTATTGTTTGTTGCACTATGGGGGTCATGGGGGGGCTGGCTAGCCCCCCCCCCTATTTAGAGTTCAAGGGTGAGAACCCCCAACCAAATGTTTTTAGGGGTTATGGTGGGTTAGTTAATTGGAGTATATTTGTGTATTAATGAGCCTGGACATTGTATTTTCCTAAAGACATAGGAACATTGATAGAAGGATCCAAGCACAGGAATGCATGCACACTCCTACTTAGTAACACACATGCATGTGCACTTGTACTCAGGAAGGCACACAGATTCTTGAGCACATGCACACTCAACATAGGAACATGTGTGCATTACAAAAAAATCCTAGTTGGAAAGTGTGTGTGGCATTTTGATGAGCAACAACACTATAGGATTAGGAATGTGCACACATTCATACATGCGTGTGTTCCTTCAAACCTCGTTGCCACTTTTTTGTCCATCAACTTCTTTCAAACACTCTCTTCTTAAAATATAATGGAAATATTTATATTTATATATTTCAAATAATAAGAAATATTATAACAACACCAGCTAAAGAATATAGAAAAAGATTAAGTTTTATTAAAAAGTGAATAAAAAATATATTTAATTCTATTATTTTTCATAAAAAATATATTTCAAATAATCATACCTAGTAAAGAAGAGATGTTATATACTATGGATGATATAAGAACATTGATAAAGAAAAAAAGGAGAAAGTAAGTTATGCTTACAATTAACAAATTCTTAAGACAAAACTTAATAACATTCACGAAGAAGTGTCAATAAAAATAATTATTAGAAAAATAATTTTGGATGCATTACCTTTTTTTTTCTTTCAAATCAAAATTCAGATCATAATTGATATGGAATGACCATTCCTTATTAGAACCATAGTTGTTACATTCAAGAAGTCTCTTCATTCTCCATGATGGGGATTTCTTTACAACTACCACAGTTCTTGAAGGGAAATTCTAATATTCTTGACTTATTTACTATTCTTCAAAGAGATTTGATTCATCATTCCATGTTTATAGATAGACATTGATATCCTTCACTATAAGGATCGTTTACTAATTTTCTCCATTTTTTGTCATTTTTATCATATGAGAATAGTTCTTCACGCGATTTCCCTTGGTTTTGGGTCGTATCTAAGAATCTTGAGGATGTTTCACTTGTTCACAGACCTAGAACTATTTTTGGTTTTGGGTGGCATCTAAGAATCTTGAGGATGTTTCATTTGGTCACAGACTTAGAACTAAAAAAATGTGTTTTCATAGTAAAAAACATCGATCTTAACCCAACTTAATCCCATCAATCTCTTTTTTAAGAATATGCCCAAGGTATCCTTGATATATATATCTTCAAACAATGATAAATGCGAAAAGTGTATTAGAAAATTTAGGAGATGAACCCAAATTGGAATTTTGGTGATGGACATACTGGTAAGGTCAAATTTTGGGAACCATGGAGTAACAAGAAGACCTCTCTTCCACAGAACCAAGGACCCCACCTCAAAATTTTTTGATAATATCTCAGAATGCTTTTCCAAGGGGTTGATACAAATCTAATGTAGGAGGCCAAAATCTATTGAATTTATATATTTATGTAGTTAATTCATAGAATGAAAGTAGGTTTATGACCTCCTTCTCATAGAATTCTATCACTAGAACCTCTTATGTTTTCTCCATGATATACACACTAGGTAGATGAGGGTTTAGAGGGACAGAAGTGGATGTAGGAGGCAAAAAACTATTGAATTTATATATTACCGTAGTTGATTTGTAGAATGAGAGTAGGTGTGTGACTCATGCTCTGAGACTTCTATCACTAGAACCTCTTTCAATTTTTCCATGAAATACACACTTAGAGGTATATAAGGGTTCTGGAGGAATAGAAGTGGAGGGTTGCATCATGGAAAGAAGAAGGATTTTAGGATGAAGTCCCTCCAACAACCACCAACCAAAGTGAGAATTGTGTCTTTGTGGATGAGATAACAATCATCAAATTAGTTACCTAAACAAAATGCACTACATGTCCATAGGAATCCCCTACATAACCTCTAGTTGTTTCTTTATGTCTACCACAAAATTGAGAGAATAAATCCATAATATTAAGCTCTAGTTTTGGTTTTATGTCTATCACAAAATTGACAAAAAATACCCATAAAATTAAGGTTTTCCCTATAAAATTTGTTTTAAGATGATCAGAAAGATTGCCTGCTTTGATATCGGAAAAGCTAATGCTACCCAACATTTTTATTAATATCTAGTATTTTGTAAAAAATAAATTGTTTAAGCATTTCATCAAACACTTTCCATGCATCATCTACAACCATAGTGTCATGTTATTTCCAACTGCTAGTGAAATATGAATGATGATCCTCCAGGAAAACTTTTTGTTTAAGCATTTCATCAAACACTTGTCATGCATCATATGCAGCAATAGTGTCATGGTACTTCCAGCTGCTAGCGAAATATGAATGAGGATCCTCAGGATTTTTACGATCTCAATAACCTGAGGCTTGGAGTAATCTCCTTGGTTACCATCTGACATCATAGTAGTCCATTCATCCACAATGGCCTTGTTTGTAGAAGATACAGGGGTTTAATGTAATATCATATGTGAGTTCAAAGATCTGTTGCCTTATTTGCACATTTCCATGACTTCAAACATCAAGAAACAACCCCTTGTTGCTATTTCAAAATAAAATGTGACATGGGATGGTTGGAAAGCACGATTGACTGCTTTGCATATATTCATAGCTGCCAAAATAACCCTATGAGAAAGCTCGAAATTGGAAAACTTGAAGGGCAACGAGATATCAGGCCCTCAATATACCACTGAGGGGATTGTATCAGTGGATTCTTTTATTGTTTCCTCTATATTTGGAGGTTGAATCGAAAATCGTTAGAGCAACCCTTTGTTACACAATACTCTCCCGATAAAATCTTATATAAGAAATGTTTATTAAAGTTAATAAAATAGGATTTAGAATTTTGAAACTTGTTCCCTGTATAAAAATACTTATTCAAAATGTTTGGTCGAAATTTAAAATTTATTTTTTAATAAGAAAATCTTAGTTTACAGGTTTGATTTTTTGGAGTTTTTACATGCAATTTTTATTTAAATCAGGTAAAAATTTGGTGAAACTTCAAATTTGAGTGATTGAGTATGTATAATTTAGTGTCCTTAGAATTTTTTAGGGTGTTGAATCCATTTATGCATTCAAAAATGCAATTTAAATAATAGAAGATGGAGATTTCGTGAAGATCTGTTTAGCATCGTGAAAAAGTTGAAAAAGACTAATGTTTAGTCAAACCCCTAATGTTTAAACTTGAATATACATTAGGATGAAGATTTCAAAGATATTAAGGATGATCTAAATATATGTAAAAATGACTAAAATTTAAGTAAACACACATATCACTATATTAGATTTAAAAAATATATTGAATGTTTGAAATGTATGCGATGTTAGAACTAATGGTTACATTAGAATCAATATGGGTTTGTTAGATCTAGATCTTATTTATGTGTAAGGTTGACACCTCAAATAAATGGATGGATTGTATGGTTAAAATATCCCATCTCTCTTAAGCCAAAGTTTAATATATTTATATTGATTGAATAATAGAATAGGAATAGTTTTTTTATGTGCAATGATTATCTAAGTTGCTATCAAATTTGGTACAACCATGGCTCTCTCAAGGGAGGGGCTGTGGTCATGCAAATTCGGCCATTTTAATCATTTGTATATAGGATAGCGTAGGAGATTGTTGAATTTCTGAATTTTCCATTTGTTTTGTGAGAGAGTCGCAACTGTTTTTGTGACATAGTCATTTTCCATTTGCGTGGAGAGAAGATCATGTATAGAAACACTTGGGTGATATGGATATGAAATTGCAGCTCATGTGGGAAGAAATTTCCTTTTCTTTAAACAAGAAGAGCATCGTTGCCTTGCTTAGAGTCCTCTGCGCTTCTCAAGATGTCATTCTGGTCTGAGACGATGTTTTTTCTCTGCGATCTGTCGTCTTGAAGATCCTTCATAATATGAAAAACATATAAGGTTTATTAGCAGAATCTGTAGCAACACTTGAAAAAGGGCATACCTGTATTTTCGTGGACAAATGAAAACATTATTGTTAGTTCTGAGCATGATGTTGTCGAGAAGGTCAACTCTGGCACGTGTGGAAAAGGTGTAGTGTGTGGACATGGAGTCTTAGATCATGGTAAGATCTAGATCCTATTTATTATTGTTAGTTATGAGCATGATGTTGCCAAGAAGGTCAACTCTGGCACATGTGGAAAAGGTTTTGTGTGTGGACATGGAATCTTAGCTCATGGTAAGATCTAGATCCTATTTATGTTTACATTGGAGTTTGTTAGATCTAGATACTATTTATGTGTAAGGTTGATAAATTGTATTATTTACATTATTTTTTGTGTGTGCAATGATTATTTAAATTCTGAAACAAGAGATATGTTGCAGAATCACAAAAAACATATAAATTGTGTAAGGTTAAAATTTTTTATTATTATTAATACAAAGGAAAACTTAAATCAAAAAGTATAATCACAGCTAACTGATGGGTGTGAGCATGAGTGGGCCTAATGGTTAATAACATGTGTTTCCTCCTAAGAGGTCACAAATACATGCTTAACTATGCTTAACTGAACTGCACTACATTCATTACTTTGGCCTTCTATTTGTTTTAGCTTAAGAGGTCATAAATACATGCTTAATTGTGCTTAACTAAACTGCACTACATTCATTACTTCCGCCTTCTATTTGTTTTAGCTTTTTCGTTCAATGATGATATCATTTATGAAGAAAATCAGAGTTGTATTGTTCAATCCAGATTTTTATCAACTCGATTTTCTTTGATCTATGTTCTTTAAGCCATTTTTCATCATCTGGAGAACAAGTGCCTAAGTCTTCACAATGCATTCCTACAATTCATAATGTATCCACCAGATACACTTCATTATCAGTTCTGTCTGGATTTGGGATATGCATATTCAGTATTTTAAGAAATAATTTTTCCACTTACCCTCTTCGGTAATGAGTGCGATGATACTTTCAGATATATTCTCCAGCACACTGCAATTCATCTAGTAAAAAGTGCAAACCATTAGAGAAACTGATAATAGAAGTGATAAAAAAATCCAATGAAGACTAATGTCTTGTGAATTACCCCCCACTGCTCCATGGATCCCGCAAACCATTTCAGAAAATGATGTTGCTCCCAAAACGTTTCAGCACTAATCACAGTGCAACCTGGAGAGAATGAATCTTCCCTAGGAAATGATTGTCCTTCACCAAAATCCTATAACAGACCATTCTTTGAAACTGCTCACAAATGTGAACTTCAAAAGAATGACTTCCCGGAGAGGTGGACCATTCTTATTGACCACTTCTCAAAGTGGTTTCCAATAAGAATGGTTGTCCTAGACCATTCCCCCACAATGGTCACAAGGGGAATCTCTGTCTATGGTACATCAACAATCTATCATACCATTTTCATTACAAAAATGACTATCTGATATGGACCATTTTCTGAACTGGAAAATACATGTCCGTTAGAAATATTGGGCCACCTTCCATACTGGAAGGTGACTTCCCAACCTAGACCATTTTCCAAACTTGAAAATGACTTCCCATATAAGAATAACATATCAATTCTCCCTCCCAAACTCAGAGTAATCACTTCCTTTTCCAATAAGGAAGTCATCTCCATGAGTACACAACCTTTTCTTCTTGAAGATAGGATTTTCCAAAACATCTGCTATCTGCTCATCTTTCAAGATATAATGGAGAGCCACTTCTCCCCTCTGGACTCTATCACAGAGAAAATAATACTTTATCGCAATGTGCTTTGACCTATCATGGAACACCGGTTTCTTTGAAATCTTCACACAAATATTATCATCACAATATATCACGATTGAATCAAACACATGATCAGAAAAACTAACTTACAGAGACACATTGCTTCTGTACAAGCATCACAAGTTGCAATATACTCTTCTTTTATAGTGTTGAGTGCAACAGACTTATGTTTCCTTCTAGCCAAAATTTAATGTATTTATATTGATTGAATAATAGAATAGGAACAGTTTTTTGTGTCTACAATGATTATCTAAGTTGGTTTCAGAGTTGGTAAAACCATGGATCTTTCATGGGAGGGGATGTGATCATGAAAATTCTGAAATTTTAATCATTTGTATATAGTATAGCGTAGGAGAGTGTTGAATTTTTGAATTTTCTATTTTCTTTGTGAGAGAGACACAATTGTTTTTGTGACAAAGTCGTTTCCCTCTTACGTGGAGAGAAAATCATGGAAAAAAACACTTTGGCGATCTGGTGATGAAATTGTAGGTCATGTGGGAAGAAATTTCAGAAACCACAAGTGATGCACCTCAAACGTTCCCATAACTGCAAACTTGATATGGTTTCGTTTCCACAGACTTTCACCAACCTAACATAGATTTCAGTTCTACCTCACACATGCCTCCACAGACCTACATTTTCATACTTCCCCAAAACCTTCCAACTCTTGTCTACTTTTCTTCCATCTTAGAAACTCTACCTTAGTTCATTACCATATACTTTCCCTCAAAATATATTGTCAAAAATTCTCTATTCCTCTTCTTATCTTCTATTGTTTCTTCCTCCTCAATAGATATCGACTATGTAGATGTAGTTGCAACGGATTTCTTTTCCACTTCCTCTTCTTCTTCTTTTCTTCTATCCTCTTGTCTTAATTTTTACTCATCAACAATACTCCATACATGATTTCCTCATCTTTTGAATATGTCTTCGTCATAATTCCTTTCATTACAATATACTTCTTCTTCTTCCCAAACCTCTTATGTGTATTCCCAAGTAACACCTAGCTTGTATAAATTCTCTTTGATGACATTCTTCGGGTTATGCCTCCTGAACCTCTCCTTCCTGAAGTAGCACGATAACAATATATCCACTTCTTCTTGGGCCTATTTTTTGTTTGTGAATAAGTAGGCACCAATGTATAGTGGAATTGGTGGCCATATATCCTTCTTATCCTATTAAAACACTCCCCCTACTCCATTGATCACGGTTTGATACACCACTTCTTGAAGCACTAGTTTTTCTTGTACAAACCTAGGAAGTAGATGGGGGGTTTTCAAAGCTTCCTATATCTAGATATAAGTTTTGTGTTCCATCAAGTTCCAAAATCTGTTATGATAAAAGATATATGATCATTTTTCCATAGACAATATTGTTAATATTATGGTAGCTGCGGGAGGTATTTACCTCTACATGTGAACCTGACGAGAATAGAAGACTCTGGGAAGCAAGAGAAACCCTAATGAATTGGCTAA
>ML796095.1:63716-79685 GCA_009831015.1 Picea engelmannii
AAGATTCAAGAACTTCAGGGACAAAAGAAAGTTTGATTCAAGAAGGAAGCCAAAACAAAGAAAAGACATTTCAGAATTACAGTGCTTCAACTGTCAGAAGTACGGTCACTACAGGAATCAGTGTCGTGAGATAAAGAAAAGAAAGGAGAAACATGAGGCATCGATTGCCGAATAAAAGGAACCTACAAAGAAGACTAAGTAGGATGGAAGAGACTTCTTCTACTAAAAGGTAACAAACACTCTTCTTATTTCTTGTACATATATTGCTTGCATCGTCTATGTACATATCTTGTATATCTATCTCTTGGAAGTTAATGTGTTCCAAGAAGAACTATACCTATGGAAGAACAACTAGATAAGAATGAATATCATTAGATAATATACATGAAAGAATGAAATATATCATGTGAAAGACATTACAAGATAAGACCGAAATCATAAGAGACTTGGAAAAAGCAAAGACAGAAAGAAGTCAACAATCGAGAGGGAACTAGAAAAAGACTTGTGACATTCTGTAGA
This sequence comes from Picea engelmannii, assembly GCA_009831015.1. Lineage (NCBI taxonomy): Eukaryota > Viridiplantae > Streptophyta > Pinopsida > Pinales > Pinaceae > Picea > Picea engelmannii. The sequence continues at coordinate 64,236 of ML796095.1, forward strand.
AGACAACAAGATGGAAGCGTGGACTCTATTAAAAAAGAGAACCAATCATATATTGCAAAAGATAATAAGGATGCAGATGGAAGCGTGGACTCTATCATATATTGCAGAAGACAATAAGGATACAAATGGAAGCATGGACTCTATCAGACGAAGGGAGCCGTTCATATGCACTCTTACATGAAGAAAGGATTAGGAGGGAGATAATCCTATGATCCATTGAAGATGATGAAATGTATATATCCATGGAACCATCCATGAAAAAGACAGTACGTGTTCAGCTCAAAGACCTCTTCAAAGAGAAGCCTTAAAGTATTCCTGGTTGTCCATCCAGATCCGTGAACCAATGATGAAGGTAAGAAGTGGAATCTCTAGGGCTTGGAATCTATAATAAACTCCATGGACCCAAGATCTAAAGAAAAAAATAAAGAAGAACATGAATATTCCAAGAAAAAAGAATCAGAAAAACCAGTCATTGTATAAAAGAATCACAAGTTTACCAGCCTGATATGAACTCACTAAAAGAAATCAAACAAAAGAACTAAAAGTCGTGATGAAGAACAGTGTATGGAAAACTTATGAAAGCATTGCAAGATCCAGAACCAGAGGTTCTCCCAGATGGAGGGAGAAGACTATGATGATTACTTGTTCCAGTACACCAAACATATCACTGCATGAGTCATTATATCATCCGCAACATCCATGAGTCAGAATTCTACATCAGACGAATGCAAAGAATGTTCTCCAGAGAAATTGAATGAAGAGAGTATGAAGAGCAATCTCAAGACTTTGAGGCATACCAGGAAGAGACTCTTGTATGCAAACAAGAAGAAGACAACTTGGTGGAGAACCTCCAGTGCACAACATAAGCGTGCTGAAGATTTCCTATAACATCAAGATGACTACTCAGAAGATCAGATCTCATGATGACAGAAGAAGTACCATATGGATATGTTCCAGTTCTCCAAGTATGATATAATATATTTTTTAGATCTACATGAAGCCTTCAAAAATGTTCCAGACTATAGTACAAGCATTACATTATCCATGATAAAGTCCAGAAGAGAGAAAATGATTTCTCCAATACACATCTCCACAGATGAGCAGATAAGCATACATTTTGGTAAAGCCTCTATTCAAGATGAAAGAACTTGCATACTCAAGCTAGAGCTTGTGGAAACAATTCTCTTAGCTGGAAGGGAAGACTCTCCAAACTAGAAGAAGGTATGCAAACATTTATTTTTGTAATTGAAATAACTCTCCATTTAGGAGGGAGCATTGAAAATATTATTTATCTTTGTAATTGAAAAATAGTCCAGATTGGAAAGATGCTTTCCTGTTTGGAAAGTGGATTGAGATTTCTAACAGACAGTGACTTTCCATTGTGGCTAACATGGGGGGTAGACTGATTGTTGATGTATCATAGACAATGACTTCCCATTATGGGGAGTGGTCTAGGATATTCATTCTTCTTGGCAGTCACTCTGAGTAGTGGTCAAGTAGAATGGTCCACCTCGCCGGGCAGTCATTCTTTCAGAGTTCACAGTTGTGAGCAGTTTCGAAGAATCGTTCATTTTGGAGGTTGATGCATGAAAGACATTCCTCGAGGGCAGATTCATTCTCTACAAGTTACACTTTGTTTAGTGTTGGAGGAATGGCCCAGGGTGGGGAATGGTCCGGACAGTTATTCCTCGAGGGCAGACTCATTCTCTCCAGGTTACACTTTGTTTAGTGTCAGAGGAATGGCCCAGGGTGGGGAGTAGTCCAGGCTCAACAATCAGGGACAGTTATTCCTCGAGGGCAGACTCATTCTCTCCAGGTTATACTTTGTTTAGTGTCGGAAGAATGGCCCAGAGTGGGGAATAGTCCAGGACAGTCATTCCTTAGGGTAGACTCATTCCCTCCAGGTTACACTTTGTTTAGTGTCGAAGGAATGGCCCAGGGTAAGGAATGGTCCAAACATTTCTCGAGGGAAAACTCATTCTCTCCAGGTTATAGTTTGTTTAGTGTCAGAAGAATGGCCCAGGGTGGGAAATGGTCCAGGTTCAGAAATCAGAAATAATCCTTCTTCCTTGGTTGATAAGAATGGGGAAGATAGCCCATTGTTGATATTCTATATTGAGGGTAGCCATTCTTTCAGATTCATAGACGTGAGTGAAAGATTGGCCCAAATGATTATTGTTGATATTCTATATTGAGGGCAGGCATTCTTTCAGATCTCACAGATGTGAGTGAAATATTGGCCCAGATGATTATTGTTGATATTTTATACTGAGGGCATACACTCTTTCAGATCTCACAGATGTGAGTGAAAGATTGGCCCAGATGATTCAGTTTTTATCATAACATTGTTTCTATGCAAAATGCTCTCAGATGTTTGTTATGAAGACTATATGACAGTAGATGAGAACTATTGTGGTGAATATGTTTCACTATTCGCAACCATACGTTGTTGATCAAGTACTTGTGTGTTACTTGATGTGGTAGTTAACCACTGGATTGTAGTTATGTACCACTATGAATAGACACATGTGTGTTCTATCCTTGTTCTAATTGCCTTGAAGACTATTAGCAGTTTATTGGAGATGATGATCATTCATATGAATGATGAAGATAGATTTTCCATATGGAAAACAATTCAGAGATTTTACTCCTCTTGTATCACTCTATGGTGAGAGTTACTTATCCAACATCATATTAATCAGATGAAGTATGGCTTCGAGAGATGATGCAGCTGATAGTGATGGTGATGCTCAAGATCTAGTCATGAAGTAGTCTAGATGAATATATTGATGCTACCAGGTAAATGGTATGTTTTGTGCTCAAGTCCATTACCTGTAAATACCTCTCTAGCTAGGAGGGAGTGTTAATATTATGGTAGTTGCGGGAGGTATTTACCTCTACATGTGAACACGAGAATAGAAGACTCCGAGAAGCAAGAGAAACCCTAATGAATTGGCTAATAACCCTAGAAGCCTTGTCGGCTCAAGAATATAATGTATATTAGGCTATTAGCCTCCAAGAGAAGAAGTTGGCCAGAAATAATAATAATATATTGAACAGACACATACCCAGAAGGAGAAGTCGGCCCCAACAAAACTGGCAGGATTACTATAAATACAGGGCGCCAGTTCTCATTTGCAGTATCTCAGAATTGAAGTTTTCCCAGTTGGTGCGCACTGCAGTTGCAGTTTGGTGTGCAGGTTTGGAGGAGGGTTTCAGGTGCAGGTGCATCAGCAGCTAGTTCTCAGTATTGGCTTGGATATCTCTTGGCTAGGGTTTGGGACTATCTGATCAGTTTCTTGTGTTGCGCTATCCTTGGAGAGATATGCGTTGTCCTTTGTTTGACTATCTAGCCTAGGGTTTGCTTCCAGAGGAATTCTCAGTCAAGGTTAAGGTGCTCGGAGGGAGGTTTCGGTCTATGGTTGGGTGATGAGGGTATCGTCAATGGTAAAATGAGCACACCATCTTCTATATTCTAACAAATATATCGATATTTTCACACAACCATAGGCACAAAGCCACCCTCGAGCACCTTTAACCTTGACAGACAGAATAGTTCTGGAAGAAAACATTAAAACCAATAGCCAATAGATAACATATCTCTCTCCAAGGATATCATACTAGGAAAAGAATCCAAAACATAAACAAGTATAAATTCCAACCATAACCAAGTAGAAAGTCCAACCATGACCAAAAATCAAAATCCCAGTTGCAGTAGCTGCAGCTGCACTCCCTCTCAAAACTTGCACACCACTAGTCTTATGCAGTTGTGAGAGTGTGAATGACAAATTATCTCTATATCCCTCTTATTTATAGTGTTCTTTGTCACCTATCCAAAATGACTTCTTCTTTTAGAGTTTAACACTTAAATATTAATTATTTTATTGATTCAACATGTTTTCTAGGGTTTCTACACATATGTTTAGGGTTTCTCTTTCTTCCCGGAATATTCTATTCGCATCAAAGGTTACACGTAGAGGTTAATACCTCCCGCAACTACCATAACATTAACACTCCCTCCTAGCTAGGGAGGTATTAAAGGAAATGGTCTTGATCACAAACAAACCATTCAACCAGTAGCATCATCATAGCCACAGAGGCTATCTCATGATCACATAGATAAACTCACGACAAACATCACCAGAATCAATATCATCTGATAGCATCGATTGAATCATATCTTAAGCCATAATCCACCTGAGTAATCGAGCATGATGTTGAATAAGTCACTCACTCCACATAATGATACAAGGACCATTCTTCTAATCCGGACATACGTCCTATAAGAATGACTATCCCAACAGATGTTGAAATCCACGCCATGGGATATAGAGACCATTCCTATAGGAATGTTAGTATTGTACTATTTTCTAATCGGTTCATATGTACCATAGAGATCCATGTCTACCTATATGCCTTAGAAAATATCGGTCTTGAACCATTTTCCTAATCATGCCACATTTTATGCCTTAGGAAAATACTAGTCCATGATACATCAACAAACTGTCAAATTCGACCATTCTCCACAGAGAGAATTCATGTCCACCAACAATTTGTTCTATCTGGACCATTATCCTCCTCGAGAATGTCCGTCCACCAGCACACTGACTATCCATATAGTTGGAAATCAACTCCAACATTAGTGGTAGTCTCCATGGCACTCAGATAGTAGCATACTGCTACTGTAATTCCATCCAATAGAACACAATTGTGTCTATTCATAGTAGTATACAACTACTATCCAGTGGTACACAACCACTCCTAGTAGCACACAACTACTAACGAGTGACACATAGTCACAACCAATGGAACACATCCACCACAATAGCATACAACTACTATTCAGAGACATACATCCTCCACAACAATCATATCATATGATATCAACTTGCATAACAGTATCATGATACAAACTGAGTCATTTGGGCCATTCTTCCACTCACATATGTGAGATATGGAAGAGCATCTTCCCTTAGAAAACATCATCCATGGGATATCTGGACTATTCTTCCCAAGCATAGAAGAATAATTGTCCCTGATTTATGATCATGGACCATTCACCTAACTGGGCCATTCCTCCAGAACTAATCATAGTGCAACCTAGAGAGAACTATTCTTCCCTAGGGAATGCCTATCCCTGATTGTTGAACCTGGACCATTCACCTAATTGGGCCATTCTTCCAGCACTAATAATAGTGAAACCTGGAGAGAATGAATATTCCATGGGGAATGACTTTCTAGACCATTTAATAATGGAAATGATTATACTTCACCAACCTCCTATAACGGGCCATTCTTCGAAACTTCTCACAACTGTGAATTTTGAAAAAATGACTTCCCAGAGAGGTGGACCATTCTTCTTGAACACTACTAAAAGTGGTTTCCAAGAAGAATAATTGTGATATACCATTCCCCCATATTAGCCACAAGGGGAATCACTGTTTATGGTACATAAACAATCTATTGCACCATTTTCATTACAAAAATGATTGTTTGATCTGGACCATTTTTTGAACTAGAAAATGCATGTCCGTCAGAAATCTTGGGCCACCTTCCGGACTGGAAGGTGGCTGCCCAACCTGGACCATTTTCCAAACTGGAAAATGACTTCCCATATATCAATAACATATCAATTATCCCTCCAAAACTGAGAGTAATCACTTCCTTTTCCAGTAAGGAAGTCATCTCCATGAGTACCAGCTTGTCCCTTAAGTAAGCAACCTTTTCATCTTGGACATAAGCGTTTTCCAAAATAACTGCTCATCTGTGAAGATATAATGGAGAACCACTTCTCCCATCTAGACTCTATTACGGAGAAAATAATACTCGATCTCAATGTGCTTCGACCTCTCATGGAACATCGGTTTCTCTGAAAGCTTCACACAACTCTGATCATCACAATATATCACGGCTGAATCCAACACCTGACTAGAAAGTCCATAAACTAATTTACAGAGCCACACTACTTCCATACAAGCATCACAAGATACAATATACTCTTCTTTTGTATTGTTGAGTGCAACATACTTATGTTTCCTTCTAGCCAAAGTTTAATGTATTTATATTAATTGAATAATAGAATAGGAATATTTTTTTGTGTGTGTAATGATTATATAAGATGGCATCAGAGTTGGTACAACCATGGCTCTCTCACAGGAGGGGCTATGATCACGTAAATTCCACAATTTTAATCATTTGAATATAGGATAGTGTAGGAGAGTGTTGAATTTTTAAATTTTCCATTTATTTTGTGAGAGATCCGCAATTGTTTTGTGACATAGGCATTTTTCGCTTGCGTAGAGAGAATATCATGTATAGAAACACTTGGGAAATCTGGAGATGAAATTGCAGGTCACGTGGGAAGAAATTACATCTGCATTAAACATGTAGAGCATTGTTACTTTTATCAGAGTCCTCTGTGCTTCTCAATATGTCATTCTGGTATGAGACAATGTTGGTTCTTTGTGATTTGTCATCTCTGAGATCCTTCAGAAGCTAAAAAATGAAGAAGGTTTATTAGCAGAATCTATACCAACACTTGCAAAATGTGGAAGAGGGCATACATGTATTTTCATGGACAAATGCAAACATTAGTGTCAATTATGAGTAAGATGTTGTCAAGAAGGTCAAATATAGAATGTGTGGAAAAGGTGCAGTGTTTGGACATGGAATCTTAGCTCATGATTTTATTGGATTTTTTTATTTTTTATAGTAAGTTTTTAAAATAAGAGGCACCTAGTGATACATATATTTATCTTTTAAATTATTTATCTTTGTATTTTTAAAACCAAATAAAAAACCAATCATAGAACATAGTAACATAACTTAAGTCGGTGCTTCGTATCTACTTTGGTGCCATAAGAAAGTATTAATGATTTCATTATGTCTACACTCTCTTATAAGTTGGTGTTTTTTGTTGTTCTTCGATGCTCCAAGAACAACGATTACATGTTATCTTTGTGTGTTTGTGTATGCCAATAGAATGATTCAGTATCTAGACTATTCTTCGAGGTATGTCATGAATCATCAGTCCTACAAATACATCATTGATGGTTAGAATAAATTGTATCTTAAATGGATCAAGTGATAGCTCGAAGTTGATGGTTGAGGTCTATGAGATTTCAGAGCGGGTAGAAATTCTAATGAAAACAAGACAAAGATCAAAGTTTGAAAAATATTTTTTTTGTAAAATGTGTTTATAATTGTTCTTTGTGATGTAAGAATTAATGGAGGGTGTTAAAATTAATGGTTACATTAGAATTTGTTATATCTAGAACCTATTTATGTGTAAGGTTGATAGATTGTATAGTTAAAATAGCTTATGTATATTAAATCAAAATTTAATGTATTTATATTGATTGAATAAAATAATAGGAACAATTTTTTGCTCATAGAAAATTTTCCACCAATCTTTGACATGGGGAACGGCTCTAAGGAGAAAAAAAGTAATCTTTTCTCTATTCGAAAAGTTATGGACACAAAAATAACCTTCTAGTAGATTCAACCACTTGTCTACAACATCTGTGTCTATATGACCTTCAAATATAGGAACATCGAAGTTGATTTATACCTTGAAGGGGGCGACGTCTCCACTCGAGGAATATGCGTCACCTATTGGTAGCCACCGAAAGATTTGCGTGAAACTGTCTATCTTCTCGTTCCTATGTTGCATGAGGGATTCCTCAAGCAACATTTTGAAAGGATCTCACGTCACATCATCTTTATTTTCTCTTGTCATGAGAGGTCGCTTGGGCATGCAAGGGATTTTTTTCTCAAGAGAAACAAGCTCGAGACCCAATTATTTGTACCCTGACCTCGTTGGGGACATGCATTAAGATGACAAGGAGAAGACCACTCTCATACCACTGATCCGGATTTTATGAGAATAACAAAATGAATACAAATTATTAAAAAAATTATTAACACAGAATAATAGAGATACAGTAAAACTGATTTTCTATTCAATAAGGAAATAAGCTGAAACTGTAAAATGCAGCGGAAAACAAGCTTGTTGGAATGGTGGAGTCTTATCACTGAGAAGAGATGTGATGGTTGCGCACATTCGCAAGAAGATGATTACAATGAGTCTCTGAAGGCATGTTTAAAATAAACAAGAATGTAAAAAACCCTAGACATCCAAAACCCCAACCCTAGGATATGAAGCACCAAAAGTCATGTGGGCCCCCTTTGTGTAAGTTAGTACATAAACTTCTCGGGGTAGTAACTTTTGCATACGAACTTCGTTTTAGATGCAAGATAGGCCATTGGAAAGGTATAACTGGGAAGAACGATGTTTGACTAGCCCTAGTCAATGCCTTTTACAGTCATTTGGGCCCCAAATCCCCAAAAAACGTTGTTTAGGGCCTCAAAACAACCCCGAAAGTTTGGAACCCGAAAAAACTATCGAAAAACTGCCAAGGTGGAAAATTGTTTTTCAAGCCAGTGGAATAGGTGGGTGGCCACCAATATCTACCTTGATCAACAATTACATCATTTGATATCAACCTGCATAACAATATCATGATACAAACTAAGCCATATGGGCCATTCTTCCACTCACATATGTGAGATACAGAAGAGCATCTGACCTTAGAAAGTAAAACATCATCCATGGGAAATCTGGACTATTCTTCCCAAGCATAGAAAAATAATTGTAACTGATTTATGATCCTAGACCATTCACCTAATTGGGCCATTCCTCCAACACTAATCATACTGCAACCTGGATAGAATGATTCTTCCCTAGGGAATGCTTGTCCCTGATTGTTGAACCTGGACCATTCACGTAATTGGGCCATTCTTCCAACACTAATCACAGTGAAACCTGGAGAGAATGAATATTCCCTAGGGAATGACTATTCGTACCATTTCCTAACGGAAATGACTATCCTTCACCAAACTCCTATAATAGAGCAATCTTTGAAACTGTTCACAAATGTGAATTTCGAAAGAATGACTTCTTGGAGAGGTGGACAATTATTCTTGACCACTACTCAAAGTGGTTGCCAATAAAAATGATTGTCCTAGACCATTCCCCCACACTGGTCATAAGGGGAATCAATGTCTATGGTACATCAACAATCTATCAGATCATTTTCATTACAAAATTGACTGTCTGATCTGGACCATTTTCCGAACTGGAAAATACATGTCTGTCATAAATATTGGGCGACCTTCCATACTAGAAGGTGACTGCCCAACCTGGACCATTTTCCAAACTTGAAAATGACTTCCCATATATCAATAATATATCAATTCTCCCTCCCAACCTCGGAGTAATCACTTCCTTTTCCAATAAGGAAGTCATCTCCAAGAGTACCAGCTTGTCCCTTATGTACACAACCTTTTCATCTTGAACATAGGATTTTCCAAAATATCTGCTATCTTCTCATCTTTGAAGATATAATGGAGAACCACTTCTCCCCTCTAGACTCTATCACAGAGAAAATAATACTTGATCACAATGGTCTTTGACTTGTCATGGAACACCAGTTTATCTGAAATATTCACACAACTCTTATCATCACAATATATCACGGTCGAATCCAACACCTGATCAAAAAGTCCATAAACTAACTTACGGAGCCACACTTCTTCCATACAAACATCACAAGCTGAAATATACTCTTCTTTTGTAGTGTTGAGTGCAATAGACTTATGTTTCTTGCTAGCCAAAATTTAATGTATTTTTATTGATTGAATAATAGAATAGGAATAGTTTTTTGTGTCTGCAATGATTATCTAAGTTGTTATCATAGTTGGTACAACCATGGATCTTTCATGGGAGGGGTTGTGATCATGAAAATTATGAAATTTTGGTCATTTGTATATAGGATAGCGTAGGAGAGTGTTGAATTTTTGAATTTTCTATTTGTTTTGCGAGAGAGACACAATTGTTTTTGTGATAGAGTCATTTTCCTCTTACGTGGAGAGAAAATCATGGAGAAAAACACTTTGGAGATCTGGAGATTAAATTGCAGGTCATGTGGGAAGAAATTTCGGTAACGACATGCGGTGCACCTCAAATGTTCCCATAACTATAGACTTGATATGCTTTCATTTCCACAGACTTTCACCAAGCTAACATAGATTTCAATTCTACCTCACACATGCCTCCACAGACCTACATTTTCATACTTCCCCAAAACCTTCCAACTCTTGTCTATTTTTCTTCCATCTTAGAAAATCTACCTTAGTTCATTACCATAGACTCTCCCTGAAAATATCTTGTCAAAAATTATTTATTCCCTTCTTGGTTGTGCGCCCTTGATTTTATATGGACTCAAAGAGTCACTTGTGTGAATATTTGTGTCTCTTGTGTGGTTCGTGCCCCTTCGCGAACCCACACTCAACTGACTCGTAGTGCCCTTTTATGGAACCGGTGTGCCCATCCAAAGCCCACGTGCCCATCAACCATTTATCTCTTGGAGTAACGTTCCCCATCCTTGGACGCGCTCCCCTTTACTTGTGCACTTTTTGTTCCGATCATTGTGACTCCTAGTGGGTATGACAATGGGGTCACCCAATCTCTCTGGTGTGTCCATGTTGTCAAGGGAATATTAGTCCACACCTTGGGCATGCTCACGATTCACCCCTCCCTTTCCCAAATGCAACCCAAGTCTCTTTCAACCGTTCTAAGGAATGTAATGTGTGTTCCCCCTTGGTGTCCTACATCACCATTATGCATCCAAGATTGTCCTTCCCACATCTAAACTTATTTGTTCACCCCATGTTGTGGGTGGGAAATCCCTCCTATGGACTAGCACTTAGGGTTTTAATCATGCATGCAGAAAAGACCTAAAGATTCCTACTTTTAACCATCATCCCATACCTAATCCCCATTATTCTTAAGCAAATACACAGTTAAGAAGATCAAGTGAACATACCTTATTTCCAACGTTTTGATATCGATCCCTCTTCACGCTTGGTCTCTCTTTGACTACAACTCTCCTCCCAAGTCTGACCTACATTCACAAAAGACAAACAAAGAACTCCACATGCATTTGATATACAGATTAATGGGTTAGAGATTTAATCAACATGTACACAATAAACAATGAAAACCTCATATGATGGGACGGGAAAAGTACTTCTTTATTATTAACTTTACTAAATAAACTTACAATGATGAAGTCGGCCACTGCTCCACGAATCTGGTCCTAGGCTCCTCTTTTACTGTGCACCAACTGCTAACACACTTGCTTCTCTTCTTCGTTGAAATCACAAAATGGTTGCAGAATATTGGGCAAAGGGGAATACGAATTCGGGTAGAGTTTCTTTACTATGTTTCTCCTCCTTTCAAATGGGACCCCTACCTCTTCTTTTATAGGCTAGAAGGAGCTAGGTATTTGGTCGAATGACCGACCATGCATGGTCAAAAGGTTTAGTTAACTTGCCCAAAGTTGTGTGTTCTGTCAGCAACTTTCCTTTTTTCCTTCTTCTGAAGGTCCACGTGGGCTGTAGTGGGTCAGCTAGCGTGGACACTATAGATACATGCGGGCTGTAGTGGATCAGGGTGCGTGGGCCTTTAAAAATGGAGTTTTTTAGAAGAGCTCTTCAGTGGTGGCTTGGAAAAGAAGGAATATGAGATGGCCTGATGCCAAGTAAGAATGTTTGGTGAAAATTAGGGTTATAACATATGCCCCCTAATGTGTGAGGTCAGAAGAGCATCTGATGGATGAAATACATTATCAATCTTTATCAATGTACCAAACCGGTGAGCCCAGGGACCAGAATTCGGGAGGTGCCATCTGTAAAATAACAATTGTCTCACCGAGACGGGCATACCCATGCTCGGGATGAAATAAAATCATGGATACCAATCAAATAGACTGTAGATCCATGTCATATAACTATATAAAGTGTAGCCGCGAGAAATAAATAGTGGATCTCCATCTCAAAATTAAAAGATATACATGTATAGTATCCATCTTCTAGAAGTTGGTAAGGCCTGATGGGTGGAGATGAGGTCTTCAGAGCTCGAGCAACAACTTCAAAATCTTCAAAACTCAGGTAGGAGTGTAATATGAGTGTACGACTTCACTACCCAGAGGTCTTCGACGGCTCGTCGGGTATGGACTAGAGGATATTGATGATCAGACTGACGGCTTCATTGATTTCAAAAAAAGACTTGATTGGACTCTCAGGATGTTCGGGCATGAGGGAAAGAGACAAATTGCAAAGGGGCTGACTCAGGCTTGGTAAAACTTCCCTTGGGAAATAGCACGACAAATGATGAGACTCAGGCAACATGGAATTTGACATAAGTTCACGATGCAGAAGGCAACGCAAACTCTCCATATGTTTGGAAGAATAACCAAATCGAGGAGGACACAACTCTATGTAGTGAGAAAAACTTTCTAAGGTCGTATTAAATCCCAGAGCTTGAAGAAAAAACAAAAGGATATGCTTTTTCTAAGGGCGACTCATTTTTCTACCAAATAAAAAGAAAATACTTTTCCCTTCCTCTTTTTGGGGTATATTTGATTTTTTTGTCTTTTTCAATAATGTTGGAAAGCTTGAAAAATAATAAAAGAATGCTACATTACAAAGGAGGATCGAGTGTCACAAACATACTATTTCCAAGCGCACGGAACACATGGATGCTCAGGGAAAAGGGACATATTCAAGAAAAGGACACTCAGGAAAAATCCTCCAGGGACCAAAGGTATCAAGACAGAGGAAAAGTGCTATAGGACTTGCATATAAGGCATGCTTTACATGGTTCAGTTGAGAGCAACATGGAGCCGGAATTAGGCCCAAGATGCGGGTATGCAAATGCGATTAATAAAACACACAATGGTAACGTCCTTCGATGTAATTTTAACGAGCCTAGAGAAGGTAAGCTCGGAGGTTTTTCATATTTAGAGAGTTTGAAAAAACGTAAAAGGAGACTCTGATGGGGTACCTTTTTCGAAGGTAGTATAGTCGGTTCGAAAAAGGGCTAAACTAGCACTGACAACATGTCTATTCAAAACCATTTTAACGAGTGTGATAAAGACAAGATCACTCGGCCATTTTTTCATTTTTAAGGAGTCTGAAAAAAGTTTAACTATGGACTCCTTTAGGAATGTTCTTCTGGACCATTTTAACGAGTGTGAAAGAACAAGGTCACTCAACAATCTTTTCAATTTTAGAGAGTCTGAAAAGAGATTAACTATGGACTCCGTCGGGGTTCCTTTTTCGTAAATTTAGTCCCTCAGGCCCGAAAAAGGGGTAAAATTATACCTGAGGGTACTCTTCTAGAGAACTGAAGTTCCTAGAGTATACCTTTGTTCGTACAATTGACCATCTAGACCGAAAAAGGGGTAAACCACCATTGGATAGACATGACTTCAAATTTTAGTTTAACGAGAGTGAAAGGTTACAAGATTGCTTAACAATATTTTCATTTTTAGAGGGTCTGAAAAGGGATTGAAAGAAGACCCATTGGGGGCTACGACTCATGTATGAAATTGGTTCAAGTAGAGCCCGCTGCTAGGCTCAGACCAAGAGTCTCTTCGATAGTCAACTTGGAAAGTCTCCCAAAAGGGAAGAAAACACAAAGCACGGTGTAAGTCCTCCCTCGGTATAGAAACCGAAGTCATGACTTCAAGGATAGCCTCATCTGAAGGAAATTCAAAATACGAGAAATCATGCAAATGAGGGTCGACAGTCCGAAAGGGTGAAGTAAACTGACCATACTCCATATTATGATGGAGGTTCTGGCCAAGGATGGCAGAGTCTATTAGTGAAGAATCACAAGCATGAGGGCTTGAGGATCTACAAACAACAAGATCAGACTCAGAAGGATACTCAAGTCCATTTGGACCAAGAGGGGGAAGAAAGGGCTCCTATGCCCCCATTGGATACACCAATGGATCAATTACTGATTCCAAGTCTCGAGAAGGAAAACATGATTGCACGGGTTCCTGCTCATAAGAAATTGAACACTGAGGATAAGATGCCACATAATTAACCCGTGGTGGGGTGGATTCTACACGGAAACTAGGAACATATAAAGGGGCAGCCTGAACTAATGTTGAATTAGGATGGTGATTATCAAGTGCCAGCTGGTCAATAGTGACAATGCTTCCATTGTGAGGGAAGTGCATCACCCAGAAGAGCGTAGATACCATAGTGTTCATAGCATATACATAATCACGCCCAAGAAGCATATTGAAATCTAATGGGCCTTACACCACTATAACATCGACACGGACAATCCAACACCTAACGAGATAGGAAAGTAAGGAAGAACCCCCAAATATTCACAAGGATGTCTGTCAAAAGCCAATAACTCATATGAAGCAGACACAAGCTTGGGAGAACCCAAGACTTTCCAAACCGAGGAGGATAAAATACTTGCAGAGGCTCCTTTATCCATAGTACATCGATAAATGTTTGTTGAATTAACTTCAACCCTTATTTGAAAGGGTGTGGAGGAAGGAAGATGAGGCTCAAAAAGGTCATTCCAATCAAAGGAAACCATCCTAGGGCTTGGAGGGGGTGTGCTCGGAAAGAGCAAAATTCCCTTGTTCTGAAAATACTGAGCCGAAAATGCTAAAAACATAGTCGGTAGACATGTCACTCCCCAAAATCAGAGTGGGATCATTCGATGACTACATCAACATGACCTCTTTTGCAACCAATGGCTGAATAGGTTGCGAGACTACACGGTCTAAAGGCACCTCACCCCCCAAAAGAGGAGTGGGATCAGTCGATGATTGCATCGACATGACCACTTTCTCAACCAATGGTTGAATAGGATGAGAGACTGCAAGGTCTAAAGTCACCTCACCGCCCAAAAGAGAAGTGGGATCAGTCGATGAATGGATCGGCATGCCCACTTTCACAACCAATGGTTGAATAGGTTGTGAGACTACATGGTCTAAAGGCACCTCACCGCCCAAAAGAGGAGTGGGATCAGCCAATGATTGCATCAACGTGACCACTTTCTCAACCAATGGTTGAATAGACGGCGAGGAAACCTCAGAATAATCAGAATCAAAAGAGATTGCAGACAGGGACCACAATCTTTGTACCTATGGAATGTCAGGGCATATATGAGTAAGGTGATCTCCCTTGCAAATATTACAAGGGAACTTAGGTTTACGTCCTATCCATCTAGGTTTCTCAACAGAATCAATGCCCCCAGCATGACTAGCAATGACTGGACTTTTTCCCCCAGCATGACTTGGAGAGGGTGGGTGTGTGCCCCCAGCATAACTTGCAGAGGCTGGGTACTGGTCTTCAACATGACTTGTATAGGTTGTCAACCTATCTCCAACATGACTCTCATAGGTTGGTGATTTATTCTTCCTATTATTCCTCTTTCTATTTCGTTTAGACTTTCGGTTACTAGTAACTGTACTTTCACCAAAGGTAGGAGAAGGAGGAGAAGACTTTGCTGAAAAAGAAACATCAATAGGGTGCCCATGACATAAAGTGATTAACTGAGAAGCGTTAAGA
>ML796095.1:97575-109421 GCA_009831015.1 Picea engelmannii
TTCATTCTCTCTCTCTCTCTCTCTCTCTCTCTCTCTCTCTCTCTCTCTCTCTCTCCTCTTTGACTCTACCCCTCTCTCCCTCCCTCCCTTTGTCCCGCCCTCTATCTTAAGGTTGATACCTACTTCTCTAAATTCCCTAATGGTGCCAATATTCCCACTAAGAGGTAAAGGATACACTTTGAGGTCATGTATGTGGGTTCAAGGTGTTGTTTGTAGCCTTAGATGCATGAGTTCAAGGTTTTGTTTGTTGGCCTGACTTATGGTTGGTGATGTCAGTGCCACTAGTTACTTTTGAGCAGTAGGTATGTGTCATAGGGTATTGGAAATTATACGCAGGTGTTGTTTGTTGCACTAGCGGGTTCATGGAAGGGCTGGCTAGCCCCCCCCTATTTGGAGTTCATGGGTGAGAGCCCCCAACCAAATTTTTTTTGGGGTCATGGGGGGTCATTTAATTGGAGTATATTTGTGTATTAATGAACCTGGACATTGTCTTTTCCTGACGACATAAGAAAATTGATAGAAGGATCCAAGCACAAGAATGCATGCACACTCCTACTTAGTAACACACATGTGTGCACACTTCTACTCAGAAAGGCACACACATTCTTTAGCACATGCACACTCAACATAGGAACATGTGTGCATTAAAGAAAAAAGACCTAGTTAGGAAGTGTGTGTAGCAGTTTGATGAGCACCGAGGCTATAGGATTAGGAATGTGCACGCATTCATATGTGCGTGCGTTCCGTCAAACCCCATTGCCACATTGTTGTCCATCAACTTCATTCAAACACTCCTTAAAATATAACGGAAATATTTATATTTATATATTTCAAATAATAATAAAGATTATAACAACACCACCTAAAGCATATAGAAAAATATTAATTTTTCAACTATTATATTTATAATAATAAATATGATTTTATTAAAAAGTGAATAAATAAGATATTTAATTCTATTATTTTTAATAAAAAATAGATTTCAAATAATGATACCTACTAAAGAAGAGATGTTATATACAATGGATGTTATAAGAACATTGATAAAGAAAAAAAAGATGAAAGTAAGTTATCCTTACAATTAACAGATTGCAGATTGCTTAAGACAAAAATTAATAACATCCAAGAAGAAGTGTCAATAAAACAATTATAAGAAAAATAATCACCATATCAAAGATCTACCTTTTTGATATGGGTCCTACTTAGAGTGTTGATAAAAAAAATAAGCATCACAACTGAATAATTTCACATCTGAGTAATTACCATATGAGATGTACATATCTCTTCCTGAATCTTCCTTTCTTTTGCAATCGATGGTGATCGATTTACCATATAGCACAATCGCTTCTGTCCACGACTATTGTTGCAACTTGGAATTATTGAACATGCTTATTTGATCCCTAATTCCTTGCAATACTTTCCAAGTTCCATGTTTATGAACCTACCTTCATCATATATTCTCAAAGACTTGATTGTCCTTTCAAAACATCATCCTTTCTATAGACCCACCTTTCTAACCTGGACACACTACTCCACCTCACACTTTTCATTTGAACAACCTTGAACAAATATGGATAAACCAACCCAAGTGAACCTTTTCCACTCACCTCCAAGGAATTTACATTGGAGTCTCAGTGATCCAGCTTAACATGAACATTCCCTTGATCAAATCCGAACAAGTCGACCAAGTAGGCCTTCAACGCTTTCCTCTAGGCCCATTAACAATGGATTTCACCAAAACTTTTATAGGTTGCATTACATGCAATCCATGAACACAATGCCATGGGCTACCCAAAAACATGGACTTGAAAAACCATGTGGTTTGACCTAAAAACCATATTTAACTCATGAACTCTTTCACCGAGTCAATATTAACTCAACATACATGCCTCCCCCCACATATTCAATCTACCTAAATCTATGTCTAGACTTTTCATAGGTGACTTGATAAACCAGGGGTATGCAAGCCTATCCAAGTCTTATAGAGGTATGTCCATTTACGTACAATCAATAAATTTTACAACTCCAAGGAAGATACATTTTTTTTTTCTTTCATGGTGACTCAACCATCACCGCTCTTATTCTTTCCTTGTTGTTTGAGCAGATTCTTCATCTTGAGCTTCCATAGCTCAAAGTTATTCTTGCCGGTAAATTTCTGTAATTGAAATAACTTTCCACGAGTATTGTGTTACCAACAAGGCACATGTGTGATCATCATGGAGTTATCGCTGCCCCTTCACATCATGTGGAGAGATGTTCTTTAATCCACTAGTATCACGTCTCCCACAGGGCATAGGGAGAGATGATGTCCAAAATTTATGAGGACCAAATTCTGTGTACGATTATTCGCGCCTCCAACAAGAGCGATAAATCAAAGAGTATCTCCCTTTTTCAATGAATCCGTCTTCCACCAGTAGCACAACACGCACAACATGGATGTCAGTAACTCACCTTCACAACATGGAATTATATTCTCTTTCTATCTTCAACCCAATGGCTCTCTAAAACTCACGTAGAACCATTTGGCTCATCTCACCTGCTCTGATATCCAGTGACTAGATTCTCTTTTCCTTCGTTCTTAGATCCTTCAACTCTACGCTCTGATACCACTTCTTAGGTAGAGGAAGAAAAACAAAGAATAAAACTGAGAACATCAAACCAAACACAACACACCAACAATCACACAATGACACAATGATTTATGTCGAAACCCAATGCGGGAAAAAAACATGGGGTATTGATAGTCGATATTCTTATTATTCAAGGGAGAATTACAATATCCATCACAGGCATATAACCATCCTCTCCTCATAGACACACTGTACTCCACAGTATTGTGTCTTTTTCACACACTCTACACACATTGAACTCTCACCTTGTTACACGTCAAAATTCCTCACTTTGATAATGTCACATTATCATTGTCGCAAGTGTTGCAAGTGTCTCACATTTTTTGCAAGTGTCGTAAATGCCTCATTTGTGTTGTGCATATGTCGCATTAAGAACGACACCATGAAAACACTTGATACATCCTCTAATACATGTTGGAAGGGGAAACCACATCATTTGACAAGATACGAAAAATGTTTTTCCTTTAGAAATGGTCATCTTAACAAACTTTGGAAAGATCAACACTCCCCTGCTCATATGTAGGGAGCACTAGCGCTCCCTCCCCATCTAGCAGGGAGCATTGCAACGCTCTGTTTCCAATTTTGAGGGAGTGTTGATTGGTTGAGAGAGTCATGGGAAGAAATCTCGCTTATCTCTAAAGACATCTAGAGATGATCCGAGTTGGTTTGGTTCGAATCCAAGCTTTAGGATGCCTCTAAGGGAGATTCCACAACTGATGGAGTCATATCCTCAACTTATTCCAAAGATAACTAAGGTGGTTGAGCCTCTCACATCCTATAAAAGGACGCATTCTCATGGTGAAAAGGAGGAGAATATCAACAAAAGGTATTGTCATTATGATCATGGATCTTTCGAGCAAGGGGTTGGACAATGAGGACTTGGATAGGTTGTTGCAACTGCATCTACATATTGTAAGTGCCTTGTAATGTTCTCATTAATATAAGCTTGGCCTATTTTATTAAAGTTTGTGTATGGTTGCATATACTTGTCTTTTTTTGATAAATTTAGTTTAAACTAATCTTGGTAGAGTAGGAAGTATGAGTTTTCTTTGTTGTCTATTAGATTGTTGATATCATTAAGGAGCTTGAAGATCAAGTTCAGTCTGGATTAAGCGAGGACAAGCTTCAAAAAAATGTACATGATACTTTCTTCCTCTTTTCCTTTTGACTAGTTTAACTACATTTAAAGGAATGTTAGTGTCCAATGTTAGCATCTTTCTGTCTTGGTAGTACGGGTATAGAATCCAAGAGGATATTCACTTGTCCACAGGGGAATTTTCCTACAACAGAAATTGGCGACTCCACCGAGGATCGAAGATTTCAGTTTTGGTTTCTTTCCGTGGTTTTAACTTATATTTTTTATCATCTTCAGATCCTTCTTGCTATATTTTTATTTTCTATAGATATGTTGTCATTACTGAAGTTGTCTCATAGAGGTTGTTGATCAAACTTCCTGATTTTTTCATTTTCTGGGTTGTTCCCTTTCTTTCTCAGAAACTTTCACCCTCTCCAGTTACAGCCATATCGTTGATTTCATGATTGATGCTCCCCTATAGTTATTTAGGGAGCGTTATAGCAGTATGGTGTTGTTATTTCCAAGGCGCCGATTTTTCCTCATTTTGAAAACTTGTGGACTGCCTTTGTAATAGGTGTGATTTTTGGGTATTTCCTTTTAATTCAAAACTTGTTTTGTCAGTTTATGTATTCTGTTGGAAATGCAACTTGCTTCTTTTAATAATTTTGATATTTTATTGTATTTTATTGTATTTTCTTGTCACAAAATCACCCTTTTTCTTCAGATTTTGGGTTCATTTTGATATATTTTCGTTCATTTGATCGATTGAATATTGTTACAAGGGAACTCAGGGATCTATTTACTATTTTAATTGGTCTCTGATATTCATATATTTCCAAAAATTTATTAAGTGTGTTTTGTTGTTTTTGGTGTTATTTTTTGGAAACTTTAATTTGTTGTTGCCTCTTATTGACTGATGTGAGAGTGCCTTTTGTTTGTGTGATTCTTGCTTCCCATTTACTAAAGATGCAATAGTGAAATACTTTCTATTATTGGAATAAGATGCATTAAACTAAATCAATTCACATTTATAATCAAACAAAAGGATACTTTTTATGATTGGTTTTTGGATACCGGAAACATTTTCTTTAGAATTTAGCACTGAAAAGGATTCTTGTTGAAAAAAAATTACATGAAATTTTTTTCATTCTTGTGTTTGGTAGTGAAAGAAAGAAAACTCTTCTCCTTCCCGTAAATAGAAGTTCATGGAGAGAAACGTTTTCTTATCATTCTTTTACTTATTTTGGATTTGAGTCGTAACATCATTAGTTTCAATCTCATTCACCTCTGTGTAAAGAACAACCGCTAAAATCAATGCTATTTAAAAATTGATCTAGAAAATTTTCTTTTTAGATTCTTCCACCAACATTACACTAGGACTAGCGCTTTGGATTAGGATGTGAGTATAACTCTCCAAAGAATTCAAGACAAACTTAACATCTTTCGATAGGGATATTAAATCCAATTTTCTTATAAGCATAGATGGGATCCCCTTATCACACAAGGGTTACACACGAGGTCACTTTAGGGAGAGAAACAATTATTATGCCTCAGAGGTTTAGTTGTTCATAGTAGTTAGATCGTATTTTAGGGGTTATTCTTGAGGTCCAACTATTTTCATTTGGTCTCGATGCTTCGTGAACTCTGAATCCGTTCAAGGTCCTATGGAGTTCTATCGATCCACTTGTCCTCAGATATCTTGAAGGATTTCAGACTTATTATCCTACCCATACGTTCGGATTGGACTGTCATATGTACCCTACAGAGGCCGAATACAATTTGGTTTCCTTATTAGCCATAATATTTAGGGTCCTCACACAAGGTGACGGTGAAGGGAAGTCTTCGTTGTACCTGGAATAGACGTTGGTCAAACTCACTCGGGCTCCTTGGAGGGTAAATCCATGCTTATTGCGTTGGATCTTGCACCAAGGCGTAAGTATGTTACACATGTCGCCAACATAACTGATCCACCCTCTCATATCCTAGCCCCTTCTCAATTTGATCACGTGATGCGATAAAATTACTGTATATTAATCATATACTTATAAATTTTGTACTTATAATTTTTTTTGTTTCAATGGCAGAGAATGTCATAGTTGAGCCTCCTTGAGATGAAGATTAGGTGAATAGGTAAACAATTCCAACGATGTCAACTAGTGGACCAAGTAAATAATTACATTGCAGAGTTTTTTCTTAATATTAATGAACTACTTCAATGATATTTTAAAAAAGGCCATATAAATTTAATATTATTTTTTTTGTAGGTGATGGCCCTTCACAACAGCCTCCATGTTGTGGGTACAAGACTATATGTGCTCGGCGTGAAAGGAATAAAGCAACATTATCTATTGAAGAGCACCCACTAAACAAAGACATAGAGATGGATGAATTACTTAAGAATTGGAAAACACAAAAGAAGACTAAAAGAAATCAATGATTTGTAATAATTTTATAAGACAACTAGATGTACATTATATAGTTGGACATGTAATGATGCATATAATGCATTGACATTATGGGTACATTTTCACTTGATAATATATACAAGGATATTTCTATGGCTTGTATATATCTGTGAATGTAATTTTATTATACACTTAATGATAATTTCATCTTCTCTTAGTCTTGGTATATATTGATTCCATACTCCTTGGTTCTACTGGTTCTATTGGCCTTGACATACAATTTATGCATCAAGTTGTGGCTCCATGGATACCATCTTAGTGATTTGAAGGCATTGATAAACGTGAAATTTAAGAGATTGAATTGTTTAAGTTTGGATTTAAATTTTACATGCTTGTTTGTTTGTGGGTTTCAAGAGTTCCAAACTTGTATGACATAGCTGACCTAGCATGGGGCCCTTCATTACATCAACCCCATCTCCTACATTTTCAATAGTCATGATCCTTGCTTCTACTACTAGAATTATTCATGTATTGAGCCTTACAACATATGAACCGATAACCAATATTTTTCATGGATCCAATTTAGATCATTTATCACTAGGGAAGGTGTTGGTGAAGGAAAGGCTAGTGATAGAAGTTGCTTAGTGTATATGTTTTTGACATATAATTCACCTATTAACTTGTTTAGAGGTGAATATGGTTAATTAGAATAATAATACGAAGGGGAACCTGGGTAATGTTTACCTAATGCAAGTTGGTCAATAGTGATGATGTAGGCCTCATGGGGGAATGCATCACCAAAAAATGATAGAGATGATGACATGAATATCATGTATTTAGTCATGGTTGATAAGGATGTTGTAGTATAAGGTTGTTTTCAATTAGATATTAAGGAAAATTCCTTCATATTCAGATGGTCACACATCAAATGAGTATTTGTAGCTCATGAATTCCCTAATAGTGGGGTAGTCTAACACTATTGGATTTATTACACTATTACCTCTACATGTGGCCATGGCTCGTGTATTCATTATTACTAATTTTAATCATGGCTAGATTCATATTATTTATACTTTTATTGTATTAAAAGGTGTGATTAAGGTTGACCTAGTCAAACTTGATATGTGGGATCAATAATTCTCTTGGGGCGACAGTTCTTGTTTTGTGGGAACCATATCTATAGAATGGTAATCTCTTTGTCTTTTAAGATATAACGTGAGAATCCAAGAAAGACCTGGTGCCTTTTTCTTGGGATATGGAGTCTAGGAAACAAATAGAACTTGAAAATCAATAAAGAAGATGTGACAAAACCACCAAACAACAAGTGTTATCAGTCAAGGACAAATCTGATATATATGTAACAACCATATGAAATGCTCAACAAAGACACAACAACACATCCATAAACTTCTTGCACCCACATAAGAAATCACAGATGAGATTAGATTAAGAGAGATAACCTTCTATTGAATTATCAACCCCTTAAGCTATCTCCTTTAGAAGGGGCACAAGCTATCTCAATTATTTATTTATTATTAAATAAATATATGTCTCTTCGGTCATATCAGGAGTACAAATTCTCTTTTATAGCTCATCCAAAGTTGAAATTCTTACAGTAACTTCCTTGAATTATGAAGAGCATGAATAATAATGTTGTTAAGTGACAAGGACCGAAGAACATTCATGCTTAACCACCTTATCAAGAACCCTATTGTCCTCCTCAATGTTTATTAATTCTTGCAAAGACCATCCATTAATGTAGTAAATGTTACAACATTAGGATTGTATTCCTTGGACACCATCTCATCCAAAACATTGAAATCTTCCTCCCACCTACCTTCTTCACTACTTCAACTTTTCTTCCTCATTGAAAATATTCATTGAAAATCTTCATTGAAAATATTTCTTCAACTAATGATTCTTGTGATTAAAGTTAAATATTTGAGAATAAGAATTTTGTCCCAAAACAAAAATCCTTAATGACACAAGAAATGGGTTTCAACTTTGTCATTATTGACATTAATGCATCCCCTAAAATTGGTTGGAAGTGATTTTTTCTTGTTTAGTGGAGAATAATGTGAATGAATACATAACTTAAGTACAAAATGAACCACTGGAGTAAATACATGTTCTTAACCATTAGGCCAACTCAATTTGAGTTTTAAAATTATCTACAAACTCCAACTAACTAGGACTAATTAGGTGATTTCTTTTTGGATATCTTTATTTTTCAACATAGAGAACATGTGCAATCAAAACAATTAAATATAAAATTTCAATAGTACTTAATACTAATATTACATGTCAAATATAAATGTACACATAAATACCATATTTGGAAGGAGAGAAAACATCTAGCCTCTTAAAGAATACTTATTTGACAGTTCTCGAGTCAATTTTTTTACATTCTTTACTTTAATGAGATTCACTTCCTATTCTTGCAAGGTAAATTTTGTTCTTCCTTTTAGCCTCTTTATTTTGCAAATAAACATGGATTTAGAACACAAATTTAGGACAGGACTGAGATATGTTAGACCTTGACAATTTCAACTTCAAAAGATCAATGACAATTCACTGCGATATTTGATCATTTGGAATATATTGAGAAATGTTCTCCATGAACAATCTGGTAATTAACCTGTTCCTCATGACAACCTTCAACAACTCCTAGATCCTTACAAAGAACATTTTTGATATACATAAAGTCAGTCTGCAACAAATCTCTATATGCCCCCTCAGCAAGACGCTTGGTCTTGAACTCAAGATTAGTGGAACTAATATTTGAACATATGACAAGCATCTCAAAGTTCATACTATTCTGATCTCAAATGGCAGTCTAATGTTACACACTTGAACTGATATCAATGGATGTAAAACTCTCAACTAATTTTGATCAAAATTCTTGATTTCAAGGACATCAATTTTTATTTATTTTTTAAAAATAAATATATGTCATCGCTATTGCGACAAATGCAAAGATTTTTGCGATGAATTATCTATACTATCGACAAAAAATTTTCTTCAATAGTATAGATAATTTGTTGCAAGAATATTTACATTCATCACTCTTGCGACAATATCGTTTTCGTCGATAGTATAGCTAATTCATCACAAAAATATTTAATGTCATTTTCTCTTGTGATGAAATCCATTCTTTGTCACTCTTGCAAAAAAATACCTTCTTTGTCACTCTTGCGATGATATCCCTTCTTTGTCTCTCTTGCGATGATATCCCTTCTTTGTTTCTCTTGCGACAATATATCTTATTTGTCACTCTTATGAAGATATCCCTTCATTGTCGCTCATGTGACATCAACTATTGGTTGTATTTATTTAGACGACTAACATTGGTCATTGGGATTTGGACAAATTCCTTGGGTCGTCACTCTTGCGACGTTTTTTAGGTTCGTCTCACTTTCCACAGCATGTGAAGCAACATTTGGGATACCCAATATTTGTTCTAATATCCATGACATAATGTGGCAAGAACGTTGAACGAGCCATCACAAAATGACCACCACAAGCCCCACTGTGACATTCATTAAGAATAGACTCATCCTCCTCGTGATTCAAGTAATGACACAAAATATTATCTACTCCTTGACAATACAAAGTGTCACCGATGAAAAGGTAGTTTTTAGCCTGATGACATATACGTCGTTGATTTCCTCTCGACAGATGTTGGGATAGCTTCAAGTTTTGAATATAGATTAGAATTTCTCCATACCAGGGTTCTAAAGATGATATAAGGAAGATATGTTCATCCATGAATGAATCATCATGAATAACATCCTCATCTAATCTAGGGAAGTCTGATATCAACTCAACAAAAACTAGTGATTTTTTATACTTCGTCGAAGAAAAATCGAGATCAAATTATTGAAAAATAAAATGTATCTTCCTTGGAGTTGTAAAAGTTATTGATTGTATGTAAATGGGCATACCTCTATAAGACTTGGATAGGCTTGCATACCCCTGGTTTATCAAGTCACCTATGAAAAGTCTAGACATAGATTTAGGTAGATTGAATATGTGGGGGGAGGCATGTATGTTGAGTTAATATTGACTCGGTGAAAGAGTTAATGAGTTAAATATGGTTTTTAGGTCAAAGCACATGGTTTTTCAGGTCCATGTTTTTGGGTAGCCCGTGGTATTGTGTTCATGGATTGCATGTAATGCAACCTATAAAAGTTTTGGTGAAATCCATTGATAATGGGCCTAGAGGAAAGCGATGAAGGCCTACTTGGTCGGCTTGATCGGATTTGATCAAGGGAATGTTCATGTTAAGCTGGATCACTAAGACTCCAGTGTAAATTCCTTGGAGGTGAGTGGAAAAGGTTCACTTGGGTTAGTTTAGCCAGATTTGTTCAAGGTTGTTCGAATGAAAAGTTTGAGGTAGAGCACTGTGTCCAGGTTAGAAAGGTGGGTCTATAGAAAAGATGATGTGTTGAAAGGAAAATCAAGTCTTTGAGAATATATGATGAAGGTAGGTTCATATCCATGGAACTTGGAAAGTATTGCAAGGAATTAGGGATCAAATAAGCATGTTCAATAATTCCAAGTTGCAACAATAGTTGCGGATAGAAGCGATTGTGCTATATGGTAAATCGATCACCATCGGTTGCAAAAGAAAGGAAGATTCAGGAAGAGATATGTACATGTCATATGGTAATTAATCAGATGTGAAATTATTCGGTTGGGATGCTTATTTTTTTTATCAACACTCTAAGTAGGACCCATATCAAACAGGTAGATCTTTGATATGGTGATTATTTTTCTTATAATTTTTTTATTGACACTTCTTCTTGGATGTTATTAATTTTTGTCTTAAGCAATCTGCAATCTGTTAATTGTAAGGATAACTTACTTTCTCCTTTTTTTTCTTTATCAATGTTCTTATAACATCCATTGTATATAACATCTCTTCTTTAGTAGGTATGATTATTTGAAATATATTTTTTATTAAAAATAATAGAATTAAATATCTTATTTATTCACTTTTTAATAAATTCATATTTATTATTATAAATATAATAGTTGAAAAATTAATATTTTTCTATATGCTTTAGGTGGTGTTGTTATAATCTTTCTTATTATTTGAAATATATAAATATAAATATTTCCATTATATTTTAAGGAGTGTTTGAATGAAGTTGATGGACAAAAATGTGGCAATGGGGTTTGAAGGAACGCACACACATATGAATGCATGCACATTCCTAATCCTATAGCCTCGGTGCTCATCAAACTACTACACACACTTCCTAACTAGGTCTTTTTTCTTTAATGCACACATGTTCCTATGTTAAGTGTGCACGTGCTCAAGAATGTGTGTGCCTTTCTGAGTAGAAGTGTGCACACATGTGTGTTACTAAGTAGGAGTGTGCATGCATTCTTGTGCTTGGATCCTTCTATCAATTTTCTTATGTTGTCAGGAAAAGACAATGTCTAGGTTCATTAATACACAAATATACTCCAATTAACTGACCCCCCATGACCCCAAAAAAAATTTGGTTGGGGGCTCTCACCCCTGAACTCCAAATAGGGGGGGCCTAGCCAGCCCACCCATGAACCCTCTAGTGCAACGAACAACACCTACGTATAATTTCCAATACCCTATGACACATACCTACTACTCAAAAGTAATTAGTGGCACTGACATCCCCAACCATAAGTCAGGCCAACAAACAAAACCTTGAACTCATGCATCTAAGGCTACAAACAACACCTTGAACC
>ML796095.1:122868-134759 GCA_009831015.1 Picea engelmannii
CCTAGTTGGGAAGTGTGTGTAGCAGTTTGATGAGCACCGAGGCTATAGGATTAGGAATGTGCATGCATTCATATGTGTGTGCGTTCCTTCAAATTCTATTGCCACATTTTTGTCCATCAACTTCATTCAAACACTGTCTTCTTAAAATATAATGGAAATATTTATATTTATATATTTCAAATAATAAGAAAGAATATAACAACACCACCTAAAGCATATAGAAAAATATTGATTTTTCAACTATTATATTTATAATAATAAATATGATTTTATTAAAAAGTAAATAAATAAGATATTTAATTTTATTATTTTTAATAAAAAATATATTTCAAATAATCACACCTAGTAAAGAAGAGATGTTATATACAATGGATGTTATCAGAACATTGATAAATAAACAAAAGGAGAAAGTAAGTTATCCTTACAATGCAAATTGCGTAAGACAAAAATTAATAACATCCAAGAAGAAGTGTCAATAAAAAAAATTATAAGAAAAGTAATTTTGGATGCATTACCTTTTTTTTCTTTCAAATCAAAATTCAGATCATAATTGATATAGAATGACAATTCCTTATTAGAACCATAGTTGTTACATTTAATAAGTCTCTTCATTCTCCATGATGGGGATTTCTTTACAACTACCACAGTTCTTGAAGGGAAATTCTAGTATTCTTGACTTATTTACTATTCTTCAAATAAATTCGATTCCTCATTCCATGTTTATAGATAGACATTGATATCCTTCACTATAAGCCATATTTTTGGTTTTGGGTTGCATCTAAGAATCTTGAGAATGTTTCTTTTTTTCACAGACCTAGAACTAAAAAAATGTATTTTCATAGTAAAAAACCAAAGTCCATTTGTTTTCTCCTTTTAGTATCATCCTATCGAGTAAAACCTCATTAACATCGATCTCAACACATATTTGGGCATATGTGAATGAACCCAACTTAATCCCATCAATCTTTTTTTTTAGAATATGCCCAAGGTATCCTTGATATATATATTCAAACACTGATAAATGCCAAAAGTGTATTAGCAAATTTAGGAGATGAACCCAATTTGGCATTTTGGTGATGGACATATTGGTAAGGTCAAATTTTTGGAACCATGTAGTAACAAGAAGACCTCTCTTCCATAGAGCCAAGGACCCCTCCTCAAATTTTTTTGATAATCAACAAGGTTTGAATTATAAATAGTAAAGACGCATTTGGAGCATATATGTATCTCATTTTGCTTCTCACAATGATTTTGCAAGGGATTGATATCATAGATTCAAAATTGTTGGGTGGAATGCCCCAATAGTGGGATGGGGATGCTACAAAAACTCTCTTCAATCTATTTCATTTTAGAAGAAGAAACTGTGTGTACTATAAGTACACGCAATTTTGTAAAAAATAATTCTCAAAAAATATTATTTGGTCCCTAAAAAATTCCCTGCAAGTTAAAAACCTTCAAAAACAATATAATTCTCTGACAATCTGATTTTTCATTGCTGAATATGGCACTAATTGTTTGTTCTTTTTCTTTTTCTTGACCACCAGCCCACCAGGAAAACAAGATCATCAGGCACTAGGGGAAGCACCTTCCCTTCTCCTTGCTAAATTTATATTCCACCCTGGTCCGATCCATTGGCCCATTGGGAAACTGGGGCGCCAGCCTACTAGGAACCCTACCAACTCTGGTCCAATCTAGTCAACCGACCCACTGGGCGACTGCACTCAGCTTCAATCCAACTCTCCCAAATTATTTTGGACTGATTTGATCAACCACACATCGATCTTTCCCACAAAAACCTCTAAAAACAACTCATGACCCAACGTTGGCCCACTGAGGCACTCAAACACCAGCCACCATGTGAAACTTCCATCCAAATGTACATGACGCCAATCCAACAGGCCACCAACCCACCATCCCATTGAGACACCGGGCACCATGCTCAAATTCCATCCAAACAGACCCGACATTGATCCATTGGGCCATTGGGACATCGCCCCCCCAAGGCACTGAGAAACTGATCATCACGTGCAAATTCCATCCAAATGAACTTGACATCAATCCATCCAGCCATCAACCCACCGAGGGACTGATACACCAACTAAAAGTTATGTTGCACGTGGGCTCCACAAGGTTTTGCGGCTCTCTGTGCTTCATGCACAAGTAACCAAGGGCTTTCTTTTACTTATAAATTGTTCTATCGAACCTTTCCCCTTTCATGTGGGATAAATAATAATTCCCATCATGGATCAATGGTTGGGAATCCAAGAGGGGTTAAATCAACAGTTACTAAGGATCGATATTCTATGGGTCATAACTTCCAATACAATTATCCAAATCGAACAAGTGACGGATAGTTGAAAATCCAATGCCATGGAGATTAATTTAAACATTGTTTCCATGGCTAGAATAACAACGTTAAACCACAAAAATTCTCCTCCAATGGCGTCGTGAAGAAAAATAATTGTTTGTTCCCAAACAAAAATATGATTAAAACAAATTATATGGTTATGTAACAGGATCTTGCAGGCTACTATTGCAACCTTCAACTTTGATACCATAATGTAACTTCCCCCAACTCAACCAATGAACATTACTTGTGGAAATATACACAAAACCCTAATTTCTTGCTAGTTTATTTATTGTAGCTTACCTGCTACAATTTATACACATTTAAAACTAGATTTTTCTACCCATAATTAAATGCATATATAACACTCTAAATGATATTGAATGTAGTTAGTAACTCATTCACAACAAAAAATAAAACATTCATAGACACAAAGTGAAGCATATCAATTAAACTCATGAAATAATTCAGAAATAGATAAACACTTATCTTTTAAAATACTTGTTCAACCAGCTGCTTGGAAATGATGTTCCACCTAACCATAGACATGTTGTTCTAAATATAAATAGCAAGTCAACCCCGAGCTAGGGCTAAGAAACCACAAGAGAAGAGTGCCTCTCATAGTCCACCCATAGCTAAATACCTCACAAACCATTGATATTCTCCTACAACTATTCTGAATTTACCTCCATCTCTCTTCCTCTTGACCTACCCAGTGCAAGGAATGTACCCCTTCATTTATCTCAATCCATCGAGCGTCCCATTCATTTTTCAGGGTTTCTCTAGCTCAGGTAACTAGGAATATCTCTATTGGGAACTCAATGCCAGGAAAACTACTAGAAACCAACAACAAACACTCGTTGTTATAGTGTAACTCACTCAAGAGTTCATTCTTCAGTCCTTACAACCTGAATCTTCAATTTCCAGCTCCAATGCACTCCAAAACACTCCAGCATGTTCTTGAATTCTCCCAGCCTCCTTGATCTAGCTCTGATGCAATTTTTCCATACTCTCCACTTGTTGTTCATGCCTAACTGAATGTGTAAAAATTTCCTATAATTTCCATATGAATTGCATCTATTGCTTCAAGACAATTGGTTGCTCATTATGCCCAATGTTGATTTCTTCCTCCTCGTGTTTTCCAATAACTATGGGATGTGACTCTCACACCCACCCTATTACATGATTTTAATGATTGGACTCTCATACATTCCAACATAAAATAGAAGGTTTCCCGAAATCATAATAAAATTTAGAAAATTGGGTTTGGATTAGATGCACATAAACCATTTCCCCCTTAGACCCCTCTTACACACTCTCTTCTCTTGTGGAAAACTCATCCCCCATCTCTGTCCATATTCCTGGCAACTAGTATCACACTATATTTATTAAAATCGGTAAATACATTTCACATATTACATCACTTGGCCACAATCACATTCATTCCTACTTTATGCATTAATTAAATTGGTGATTATAGTGGGGATGTTACACTCCATCCTTCCTTCCTTCTCTGTCTCTCTCTCTCTCTCTCTCCTATTTGACTCTGCCCCTCCCTCCCTCACTCCCTCCCTCCATCCCTTTGTCCCGCCCTCGGTCTTAAGGTTGATACCTACTTCTCCAAATTCCCTAATGGTGTCAATATTCCCACTAAGAGGTAAAGGATACACTTTGAGTTCATGTGTGTGGGTTCAAGGTGTTGTTTGTGGCCTTAGATGCATGAGTTCAAGGTTTTGTTTGTCGACCTGACCTATGGTTGGGGATGTGAGTGCCACTAAGTACTTTTGAGCAGTAGGTATGTGTCATAGGGTATTCAAAATTATACATAAGTATTGTTTGTTGCACTATGGGGGTCATGGGGGGGCTGGCTAGCCCCCCCCCCTATTTAGAGTTCAAGGGTGAGAACCCCCAACCAAATGTTTTTAGGGGTTATGGTGGGTTAGTTAATTGGAGTATATTTGTGTATTAATGAGCCTGGACATTGTATTTTCCTAAAGACATAGGAACATTGATAGAAGGATCCAAGCACAGGAATGCATGCACACTCCTACTTAGTAACACACATGCATGTGCACTTGTACTCAGGAAGGCACACAGATTCTTGAGCACATGCACACTCAACATAGGAACATGTGTGCATTACAAAAAAATCCTAGTTGGAAAGTGTGTGTGGCATTTTGATGAGCAACAACACTATAGGATTAGGAATGTGCACACATTCATACATGCGTGTGTTCCTTCAAACCTCGTTGCCACTTTTTTGTCCATCAACTTCTTTCAAACACTCTCTTCTTAAAATATAATGGAAATATTTATATTTATATATTTCAAATAATAAGAAATATTATAACAACACCAGCTAAAGAATATAGAAAAAGATTAAGTTTTATTAAAAAGTGAATAAAAAATATATTTAATTCTATTATTTTTCATAAAAAATATATTTCAAATAATCATACCTAGTAAAGAAGAGATGTTATATACTATGGATGATATAAGAACATTGATAAAGAAAAAAAGGAGAAAGTAAGTTATGCTTACAATTAACAAATTCTTAAGACAAAACTTAATAACATTCACGAAGAAGTGTCAATAAAAATAATTATTAGAAAAATAATTTTGGATGCATTACCTTTTTTTTTCTTTCAAATCAAAATTCAGATCATAATTGATATGGAATGACCATTCCTTATTAGAACCATAGTTGTTACATTCAAGAAGTCTCTTCATTCTCCATGATGGGGATTTCTTTACAACTACCACAGTTCTTGAAGGGAAATTCTAATATTCTTGACTTATTTACTATTCTTCAAAGAGATTTGATTCATCATTCCATGTTTATAGATAGACATTGATATCCTTCACTATAAGGATCGTTTACTAATTTTCTCCATTTTTTGTCATTTTTATCATATGAGAATAGTTCTTCACGCGATTTCCCTTGGTTTTGGGTCGTATCTAAGAATCTTGAGGATGTTTCACTTGTTCACAGACCTAGAACTATTTTTGGTTTTGGGTGGCATCTAAGAATCTTGAGGATGTTTCATTTGGTCACAGACTTAGAACTAAAAAAATGTGTTTTCATAGTAAAAAACATCGATCTTAACCCAACTTAATCCCATCAATCTCTTTTTTAAGAATATGCCCAAGGTATCCTTGATATATATATCTTCAAACAATGATAAATGCGAAAAGTGTATTAGAAAATTTAGGAGATGAACCCAAATTGGAATTTTGGTGATGGACATACTGGTAAGGTCAAATTTTGGGAACCATGGAGTAACAAGAAGACCTCTCTTCCACAGAACCAAGGACCCCACCTCAAAATTTTTTGATAATATCTCAGAATGCTTTTCCAAGGGGTTGATACAAATCTAATGTAGGAGGCCAAAATCTATTGAATTTATATATTTATGTAGTTAATTCATAGAATGAAAGTAGGTTTATGACCTCCTTCTCATAGAATTCTATCACTAGAACCTCTTATGTTTTCTCCATGATATACACACTAGGTAGATGAGGGTTTAGAGGGACAGAAGTGGATGTAGGAGGCAAAAAACTATTGAATTTATATATTACCGTAGTTGATTTGTAGAATGAGAGTAGGTGTGTGACTCATGCTCTGAGACTTCTATCACTAGAACCTCTTTCAATTTTTCCATGAAATACACACTTAGAGGTATATAAGGGTTCTGGAGGAATAGAAGTGGAGGGTTGCATCATGGAAAGAAGAAGGATTTTAGGATGAAGTCCCTCCAACAACCACCAACCAAAGTGAGAATTGTGTCTTTGTGGATGAGATAACAATCATCAAATTAGTTACCTAAACAAAATGCACTACATGTCCATAGGAATCCCCTACATAACCTCTAGTTGTTTCTTTATGTCTACCACAAAATTGAGAGAATAAATCCATAATATTAAGCTCTAGTTTTGGTTTTATGTCTATCACAAAATTGACAAAAAATACCCATAAAATTAAGGTTTTCCCTATAAAATTTGTTTTAAGATGATCAGAAAGATTGCCTGCTTTGATATCGGAAAAGCTAATGCTACCCAACATTTTTATTAATATCTAGTATTTTGTAAAAAATAAATTGTTTAAGCATTTCATCAAACACTTTCCATGCATCATCTACAACCATAGTGTCATGTTATTTCCAACTGCTAGTGAAATATGAATGATGATCCTCCAGGAAAACTTTTTGTTTAAGCATTTCATCAAACACTTGTCATGCATCATATGCAGCAATAGTGTCATGGTACTTCCAGCTGCTAGCGAAATATGAATGAGGATCCTCAGGATTTTTACGATCTCAATAACCTGAGGCTTGGAGTAATCTCCTTGGTTACCATCTGACATCATAGTAGTCCATTCATCCACAATGGCCTTGTTTGTAGAAGATACAGGGGTTTAATGTAATATCATATGTGAGTTCAAAGATCTGTTGCCTTATTTGCACATTTCCATGACTTCAAACATCAAGAAACAACCCCTTGTTGCTATTTCAAAATAAAATGTGACATGGGATGGTTGGAAAGCACGATTGACTGCTTTGCATATATTCATAGCTGCCAAAATAACCCTATGAGAAAGCTCGAAATTGGAAAACTTGAAGGGCAACGAGATATCAGGCCCTCAATATACCACTGAGGGGATTGTATCAGTGGATTCTTTTATTGTTTCCTCTATATTTGGAGGTTGAATCGAAAATCGTTAGAGCAACCCTTTGTTACACAATACTCTCCCGATAAAATCTTATATAAGAAATGTTTATTAAAGTTAATAAAATAGGATTTAGAATTTTGAAACTTGTTCCCTGTATAAAAATACTTATTCAAAATGTTTGGTCGAAATTTAAAATTTATTTTTTAATAAGAAAATCTTAGTTTACAGGTTTGATTTTTTGGAGTTTTTACATGCAATTTTTATTTAAATCAGGTAAAAATTTGGTGAAACTTCAAATTTGAGTGATTGAGTATGTATAATTTAGTGTCCTTAGAATTTTTTAGGGTGTTGAATCCATTTATGCATTCAAAAATGCAATTTAAATAATAGAAGATGGAGATTTCGTGAAGATCTGTTTAGCATCGTGAAAAAGTTGAAAAAGACTAATGTTTAGTCAAACCCCTAATGTTTAAACTTGAATATACATTAGGATGAAGATTTCAAAGATATTAAGGATGATCTAAATATATGTAAAAATGACTAAAATTTAAGTAAACACACATATCACTATATTAGATTTAAAAAATATATTGAATGTTTGAAATGTATGCGATGTTAGAACTAATGGTTACATTAGAATCAATATGGGTTTGTTAGATCTAGATCTTATTTATGTGTAAGGTTGACACCTCAAATAAATGGATGGATTGTATGGTTAAAATATCCCATCTCTCTTAAGCCAAAGTTTAATATATTTATATTGATTGAATAATAGAATAGGAATAGTTTTTTTATGTGCAATGATTATCTAAGTTGCTATCAAATTTGGTACAACCATGGCTCTCTCAAGGGAGGGGCTGTGGTCATGCAAATTCGGCCATTTTAATCATTTGTATATAGGATAGCGTAGGAGATTGTTGAATTTCTGAATTTTCCATTTGTTTTGTGAGAGAGTCGCAACTGTTTTTGTGACATAGTCATTTTCCATTTGCGTGGAGAGAAGATCATGTATAGAAACACTTGGGTGATATGGATATGAAATTGCAGCTCATGTGGGAAGAAATTTCCTTTTCTTTAAACAAGAAGAGCATCGTTGCCTTGCTTAGAGTCCTCTGCGCTTCTCAAGATGTCATTCTGGTCTGAGACGATGTTTTTTCTCTGCGATCTGTCGTCTTGAAGATCCTTCATAATATGAAAAACATATAAGGTTTATTAGCAGAATCTGTAGCAACACTTGAAAAAGGGCATACCTGTATTTTCGTGGACAAATGAAAACATTATTGTTAGTTCTGAGCATGATGTTGTCGAGAAGGTCAACTCTGGCACGTGTGGAAAAGGTGTAGTGTGTGGACATGGAGTCTTAGATCATGGTAAGATCTAGATCCTATTTATTATTGTTAGTTATGAGCATGATGTTGCCAAGAAGGTCAACTCTGGCACATGTGGAAAAGGTTTTGTGTGTGGACATGGAATCTTAGCTCATGGTAAGATCTAGATCCTATTTATGTTTACATTGGAGTTTGTTAGATCTAGATACTATTTATGTGTAAGGTTGATAAATTGTATTATTTACATTATTTTTTGTGTGTGCAATGATTATTTAAATTCTGAAACAAGAGATATGTTGCAGAATCACAAAAAACATATAAATTGTGTAAGGTTAAAATTTTTTATTATTATTAATACAAAGGAAAACTTAAATCAAAAAGTATAATCACAGCTAACTGATGGGTGTGAGCATGAGTGGGCCTAATGGTTAATAACATGTGTTTCCTCCTAAGAGGTCACAAATACATGCTTAACTATGCTTAACTGAACTGCACTACATTCATTACTTTGGCCTTCTATTTGTTTTAGCTTAAGAGGTCATAAATACATGCTTAATTGTGCTTAACTAAACTGCACTACATTCATTACTTCCGCCTTCTATTTGTTTTAGCTTTTTCGTTCAATGATGATATCATTTATGAAGAAAATCAGAGTTGTATTGTTCAATCCAGATTTTTATCAACTCGATTTTCTTTGATCTATGTTCTTTAAGCCATTTTTCATCATCTGGAGAACAAGTGCCTAAGTCTTCACAATGCATTCCTACAATTCATAATGTATCCACCAGATACACTTCATTATCAGTTCTGTCTGGATTTGGGATATGCATATTCAGTATTTTAAGAAATAATTTTTCCACTTACCCTCTTCGGTAATGAGTGCGATGATACTTTCAGATATATTCTCCAGCACACTGCAATTCATCTAGTAAAAAGTGCAAACCATTAGAGAAACTGATAATAGAAGTGATAAAAAAATCCAATGAAGACTAATGTCTTGTGAATTACCCCCCACTGCTCCATGGATCCCGCAAACCATTTCAGAAAATGATGTTGCTCCCAAAACGTTTCAGCACTAATCACAGTGCAACCTGGAGAGAATGAATCTTCCCTAGGAAATGATTGTCCTTCACCAAAATCCTATAACAGACCATTCTTTGAAACTGCTCACAAATGTGAACTTCAAAAGAATGACTTCCCGGAGAGGTGGACCATTCTTATTGACCACTTCTCAAAGTGGTTTCCAATAAGAATGGTTGTCCTAGACCATTCCCCCACAATGGTCACAAGGGGAATCTCTGTCTATGGTACATCAACAATCTATCATACCATTTTCATTACAAAAATGACTATCTGATATGGACCATTTTCTGAACTGGAAAATACATGTCCGTTAGAAATATTGGGCCACCTTCCATACTGGAAGGTGACTTCCCAACCTAGACCATTTTCCAAACTTGAAAATGACTTCCCATATAAGAATAACATATCAATTCTCCCTCCCAAACTCAGAGTAATCACTTCCTTTTCCAATAAGGAAGTCATCTCCATGAGTACACAACCTTTTCTTCTTGAAGATAGGATTTTCCAAAACATCTGCTATCTGCTCATCTTTCAAGATATAATGGAGAGCCACTTCTCCCCTCTGGACTCTATCACAGAGAAAATAATACTTTATCGCAATGTGCTTTGACCTATCATGGAACACCGGTTTCTTTGAAATCTTCACACAAATATTATCATCACAATATATCACGATTGAATCAAACACATGATCAGAAAAACTAACTTACAGAGACACATTGCTTCTGTACAAGCATCACAAGTTGCAATATACTCTTCTTTTATAGTGTTGAGTGCAACAGACTTATGTTTCCTTCTAGCCAAAATTTAATGTATTTATATTGATTGAATAATAGAATAGGAACAGTTTTTTGTGTCTACAATGATTATCTAAGTTGGTTTCAGAGTTGGTAAAACCATGGATCTTTCATGGGAGGGGATGTGATCATGAAAATTCTGAAATTTTAATCATTTGTATATAGTATAGCGTAGGAGAGTGTTGAATTTTTGAATTTTCTATTTTCTTTGTGAGAGAGACACAATTGTTTTTGTGACAAAGTCGTTTCCCTCTTACGTGGAGAGAAAATCATGGAAAAAAACACTTTGGCGATCTGGTGATGAAATTGTAGGTCATGTGGGAAGAAATTTCAGAAACCACAAGTGATGCACCTCAAACGTTCCCATAACTGCAAACTTGATATGGTTTCGTTTCCACAGACTTTCACCAACCTAACATAGATTTCAGTTCTACCTCACACATGCCTCCACAGACCTACATTTTCATACTTCCCCAAAACCTTCCAACTCTTGTCTACTTTTCTTCCATCTTAGAAACTCTACCTTAGTTCATTACCATATACTTTCCCTCAAAATATATTGTCAAAAATTCTCTATTCCTCTTCTTATCTTCTATTGTTTCTTCCTCCTCAATAGATATCGACTATGTAGATGTAGTTGCAACGGATTTCTTTTCCACTTCCTCTTCTTCTTCTTTTCTTCTATCCTCTTGTCTTAATTTTTACTCATCAACAATACTCCATACATGATTTCCTCATCTTTTGAATATGTCTTCGTCATAATTCCTTTCATTACAATATACTTCTTCTTCTTCCCAAACCTCTTATGTGTATTCCCAAGTAACACCTAGCTTGTATAAATTCTCTTTGATGACATTCTTCGGGTTATGCCTCCTGAACCTCTCCTTCCTGAAGTAGCACGATAACAATATATCCACTTCTTCTTGGGCCTATTTTTTGTTTGTGAATAAGTAGGCACCAATGTATAGTGGAATTGGTGGCCATATATCCTTCTTATCCTATTAAAACACTCCCCCTACTCCATTGATCACGGTTTGATACACCACTTCTTGAAGCACTAGTTTTTCTTGTACAAACCTAGGAAGTAGATGGGGGGTTTTCAAAGCTTCCTATATCTAGATATAAGTTTTGTGTTCCATCAAGTTCCAAAATCTGTTATGATAAAAGATATATGATCATTTTTCCATAGACAATATTGTTAATATTATGGTAGCTGCGGGAGGTATTTACCTCTACATGTGAACCTGACGAGAATAGAAGACTCTGGGAAGCAAGAGAAACCCTAATGAATTGGCTAACAACCCCAGAAGCCTTGTTGGCTCAAGAAGATAATTTATATTAGGCTATTAGCCTCCAAGAGAAGAAGTCGGCCAGAAATAATAATAATATACTGAACAAACACATACCCAGAAGGAGAAGTCAGCCCCAACAAAACTGGCAGGATTACTATAAATACAGGCTGCCAGTTCTCATTTGCAGTATCTCAGAATTGCAGTTTTCCCAGTTGGTGTGCACTGCAGTTGCAGTTTGGTGCGTAGGTTTGGACGAGGGTTGCAGGTGTAGCTGCAGTAGCAGCTAGTTCTCAGTATTGGCTTGGATATCTCTTGGCTAGGGTTTGGGACTATCTGATCAGTTTCTTGTGTTGCACTATCCTTGGAGAGAGATGC
>ML796095.1:139265-150511 GCA_009831015.1 Picea engelmannii
GCAGGTTTGGAGGAGGGTTTCAGGTGCAGGTGCATCAGCAGCTAGTTCTCAGTATTGGCTTGGATATCTCTTGGCTAGGGTTTGGGACTATCTGATCAGTTTCTTGTGTTGCGCTATCCTTGGAGAGATATGCGTTGTCCTTTGTTTGACTATCTAGCCTAGGGTTTGCTTCCAGAGGAATTCTCAGTCAAGGTTAAGGTGCTCGGAGGGAGGTTTCGGTCTATGGTTGGGTGATGAGGGTATCGTCAATGGTAAAATGAGCACACCATCTTCTATATTCTAACAAATATATCGATATTTTCACACAACCATAGGCACAAAGCCACCCTCGAGCACCTTTAACCTTGACAGACAGAATAGTTCTGGAAGAAAACATTAAAACCAATAGCCAATAGATAACATATCTCTCTCCAAGGATATCATACTAGGAAAAGAATCCAAAACATAAACAAGTATAAATTCCAACCATAACCAAGTAGAAAGTCCAACCATGACCAAAAATCAAAATCCCAGTTGCAGTAGCTGCAGCTGCACTCCCTCTCAAAACTTGCACACCACTAGTCTTATGCAGTTGTGAGAGTGTGAATGACAAATTATCTCTATATCCCTCTTATTTATAGTGTTCTTTGTCACCTATCCAAAATGACTTCTTCTTTTAGAGTTTAACACTTAAATATTAATTATTTTATTGAT
Source organism: Picea engelmannii (assembly GCA_009831015.1). Taxonomy (NCBI): domain Eukaryota; kingdom Viridiplantae; phylum Streptophyta; class Pinopsida; order Pinales; family Pinaceae; genus Picea; species Picea engelmannii. The sequence continues at coordinate 139,959 of ML796095.1, forward strand.
TCAACATGTTTTCTAGGGTTTCTACACATATGTTTAGGGTTTCTCTTTCTTCCCGGAATATTCTATTCGCATCAAAGGTTACACGTAGAGGTTAATACCTCCCGCAACTACCATAACATTAACACTCCCTCCTAGCTAGGGAGGTATTAAAGGAAATGGTCTTGATCACAAACAAACCATTCAACCAGTAGCATCATCATAGCCACAGAGGCTATCTCATGATCACATAGATAAACTCACGACAAACATCACCAGAATCAATATCATCTGATAGCATCGATTGAATCATATCTTAAGCCATAATCCACCTGAGTAATCGAGCATGATGTTGAATAAGTCACTCACTCCACATAATGATACAAGGACCATTCTTCTAATCCGGACATACGTCCTATAAGAATGACTATCCCAACAGATGTTGAAATCCACGCCATGGGATATAGAGACCATTCCTATAGGAATGTTAGTATTGTACTATTTTCTAATCGGTTCATATGTACCATAGAGATCCATGTCTACCTATATGCCTTAGAAAATATCGGTCTTGAACCATTTTCCTAATCATGCCACATTTTATGCCTTAGGAAAATACTAGTCCATGATACATCAACAAACTGTCAAATTCGACCATTCTCCACAGAGAGAATTCATGTCCACCAACAATTTGTTCTATCTGGACCATTATCCTCCTCGAGAATGTCCGTCCACCAGCACACTGACTATCCATATAGTTGGAAATCAACTCCAACATTAGTGGTAGTCTCCATGGCACTCAGATAGTAGCATACTGCTACTGTAATTCCATCCAATAGAACACAATTGTGTCTATTCATAGTAGTATACAACTACTATCCAGTGGTACACAACCACTCCTAGTAGCACACAACTACTAACGAGTGACACATAGTCACAACCAATGGAACACATCCACCACAATAGCATACAACTACTATTCAGAGACATACATCCTCCACAACAATCATATCATATGATATCAACTTGCATAACAGTATCATGATACAAACTGAGTCATTTGGGCCATTCTTCCACTCACATATGTGAGATATGGAAGAGCATCTTCCCTTAGAAAACATCATCCATGGGATATCTGGACTATTCTTCCCAAGCATAGAAGAATAATTGTCCCTGATTTATGATCATGGACCATTCACCTAACTGGGCCATTCCTCCAGAACTAATCATAGTGCAACCTAGAGAGAACTATTCTTCCCTAGGGAATGCCTATCCCTGATTGTTGAACCTGGACCATTCACCTAATTGGGCCATTCTTCCAGCACTAATAATAGTGAAACCTGGAGAGAATGAATATTCCATGGGGAATGACTTTCTAGACCATTTAATAATGGAAATGATTATACTTCACCAACCTCCTATAACGGGCCATTCTTCGAAACTTCTCACAACTGTGAATTTTGAAAAAATGACTTCCCAGAGAGGTGGACCATTCTTCTTGAACACTACTAAAAGTGGTTTCCAAGAAGAATAATTGTGATATACCATTCCCCCATATTAGCCACAAGGGGAATCACTGTTTATGGTACATAAACAATCTATTGCACCATTTTCATTACAAAAATGATTGTTTGATCTGGACCATTTTTTGAACTAGAAAATGCATGTCCGTCAGAAATCTTGGGCCACCTTCCGGACTGGAAGGTGGCTGCCCAACCTGGACCATTTTCCAAACTGGAAAATGACTTCCCATATATCAATAACATATCAATTATCCCTCCAAAACTGAGAGTAATCACTTCCTTTTCCAGTAAGGAAGTCATCTCCATGAGTACCAGCTTGTCCCTTAAGTAAGCAACCTTTTCATCTTGGACATAAGCGTTTTCCAAAATAACTGCTCATCTGTGAAGATATAATGGAGAACCACTTCTCCCATCTAGACTCTATTACGGAGAAAATAATACTCGATCTCAATGTGCTTCGACCTCTCATGGAACATCGGTTTCTCTGAAAGCTTCACACAACTCTGATCATCACAATATATCACGGCTGAATCCAACACCTGACTAGAAAGTCCATAAACTAATTTACAGAGCCACACTACTTCCATACAAGCATCACAAGATACAATATACTCTTCTTTTGTATTGTTGAGTGCAACATACTTATGTTTCCTTCTAGCCAAAGTTTAATGTATTTATATTAATTGAATAATAGAATAGGAATATTTTTTTGTGTGTGTAATGATTATATAAGATGGCATCAGAGTTGGTACAACCATGGCTCTCTCACAGGAGGGGCTATGATCACGTAAATTCCACAATTTTAATCATTTGAATATAGGATAGTGTAGGAGAGTGTTGAATTTTTAAATTTTCCATTTATTTTGTGAGAGATCCGCAATTGTTTTGTGACATAGGCATTTTTCGCTTGCGTAGAGAGAATATCATGTATAGAAACACTTGGGAAATCTGGAGATGAAATTGCAGGTCACGTGGGAAGAAATTACATCTGCATTAAACATGTAGAGCATTGTTACTTTTATCAGAGTCCTCTGTGCTTCTCAATATGTCATTCTGGTATGAGACAATGTTGGTTCTTTGTGATTTGTCATCTCTGAGATCCTTCAGAAGCTAAAAAATGAAGAAGGTTTATTAGCAGAATCTATACCAACACTTGCAAAATGTGGAAGAGGGCATACATGTATTTTCATGGACAAATGCAAACATTAGTGTCAATTATGAGTAAGATGTTGTCAAGAAGGTCAAATATAGAATGTGTGGAAAAGGTGCAGTGTTTGGACATGGAATCTTAGCTCATGATTTTATTGGATTTTTTTATTTTTTATAGTAAGTTTTTAAAATAAGAGGCACCTAGTGATACATATATTTATCTTTTAAATTATTTATCTTTGTATTTTTAAAACCAAATAAAAAACCAATCATAGAACATAGTAACATAACTTAAGTCGGTGCTTCGTATCTACTTTGGTGCCATAAGAAAGTATTAATGATTTCATTATGTCTACACTCTCTTATAAGTTGGTGTTTTTTGTTGTTCTTCGATGCTCCAAGAACAACGATTACATGTTATCTTTGTGTGTTTGTGTATGCCAATAGAATGATTCAGTATCTAGACTATTCTTCGAGGTATGTCATGAATCATCAGTCCTACAAATACATCATTGATGGTTAGAATAAATTGTATCTTAAATGGATCAAGTGATAGCTCGAAGTTGATGGTTGAGGTCTATGAGATTTCAGAGCGGGTAGAAATTCTAATGAAAACAAGACAAAGATCAAAGTTTGAAAAATATTTTTTTTGTAAAATGTGTTTATAATTGTTCTTTGTGATGTAAGAATTAATGGAGGGTGTTAAAATTAATGGTTACATTAGAATTTGTTATATCTAGAACCTATTTATGTGTAAGGTTGATAGATTGTATAGTTAAAATAGCTTATGTATATTAAATCAAAATTTAATGTATTTATATTGATTGAATAAAATAATAGGAACAATTTTTTGCTCATAGAAAATTTTCCACCAATCTTTGACATGGGGAACGGCTCTAAGGAGAAAAAAAGTAATCTTTTCTCTATTCGAAAAGTTATGGACACAAAAATAACCTTCTAGTAGATTCAACCACTTGTCTACAACATCTGTGTCTATATGACCTTCAAATATAGGAACATCGAAGTTGATTTATACCTTGAAGGGGGCGACGTCTCCACTCGAGGAATATGCGTCACCTATTGGTAGCCACCGAAAGATTTGCGTGAAACTGTCTATCTTCTCGTTCCTATGTTGCATGAGGGATTCCTCAAGCAACATTTTGAAAGGATCTCACGTCACATCATCTTTATTTTCTCTTGTCATGAGAGGTCGCTTGGGCATGCAAGGGATTTTTTTCTCAAGAGAAACAAGCTCGAGACCCAATTATTTGTACCCTGACCTCGTTGGGGACATGCATTAAGATGACAAGGAGAAGACCACTCTCATACCACTGATCCGGATTTTATGAGAATAACAAAATGAATACAAATTATTAAAAAAATTATTAACACAGAATAATAGAGATACAGTAAAACTGATTTTCTATTCAATAAGGAAATAAGCTGAAACTGTAAAATGCAGCGGAAAACAAGCTTGTTGGAATGGTGGAGTCTTATCACTGAGAAGAGATGTGATGGTTGCGCACATTCGCAAGAAGATGATTACAATGAGTCTCTGAAGGCATGTTTAAAATAAACAAGAATGTAAAAAACCCTAGACATCCAAAACCCCAACCCTAGGATATGAAGCACCAAAAGTCATGTGGGCCCCCTTTGTGTAAGTTAGTACATAAACTTCTCGGGGTAGTAACTTTTGCATACGAACTTCGTTTTAGATGCAAGATAGGCCATTGGAAAGGTATAACTGGGAAGAACGATGTTTGACTAGCCCTAGTCAATGCCTTTTACAGTCATTTGGGCCCCAAATCCCCAAAAAACGTTGTTTAGGGCCTCAAAACAACCCCGAAAGTTTGGAACCCGAAAAAACTATCGAAAAACTGCCAAGGTGGAAAATTGTTTTTCAAGCCAGTGGAATAGGTGGGTGGCCACCAATATCTACCTTGATCAACAATTACATCATTTGATATCAACCTGCATAACAATATCATGATACAAACTAAGCCATATGGGCCATTCTTCCACTCACATATGTGAGATACAGAAGAGCATCTGACCTTAGAAAGTAAAACATCATCCATGGGAAATCTGGACTATTCTTCCCAAGCATAGAAAAATAATTGTAACTGATTTATGATCCTAGACCATTCACCTAATTGGGCCATTCCTCCAACACTAATCATACTGCAACCTGGATAGAATGATTCTTCCCTAGGGAATGCTTGTCCCTGATTGTTGAACCTGGACCATTCACGTAATTGGGCCATTCTTCCAACACTAATCACAGTGAAACCTGGAGAGAATGAATATTCCCTAGGGAATGACTATTCGTACCATTTCCTAACGGAAATGACTATCCTTCACCAAACTCCTATAATAGAGCAATCTTTGAAACTGTTCACAAATGTGAATTTCGAAAGAATGACTTCTTGGAGAGGTGGACAATTATTCTTGACCACTACTCAAAGTGGTTGCCAATAAAAATGATTGTCCTAGACCATTCCCCCACACTGGTCATAAGGGGAATCAATGTCTATGGTACATCAACAATCTATCAGATCATTTTCATTACAAAATTGACTGTCTGATCTGGACCATTTTCCGAACTGGAAAATACATGTCTGTCATAAATATTGGGCGACCTTCCATACTAGAAGGTGACTGCCCAACCTGGACCATTTTCCAAACTTGAAAATGACTTCCCATATATCAATAATATATCAATTCTCCCTCCCAACCTCGGAGTAATCACTTCCTTTTCCAATAAGGAAGTCATCTCCAAGAGTACCAGCTTGTCCCTTATGTACACAACCTTTTCATCTTGAACATAGGATTTTCCAAAATATCTGCTATCTTCTCATCTTTGAAGATATAATGGAGAACCACTTCTCCCCTCTAGACTCTATCACAGAGAAAATAATACTTGATCACAATGGTCTTTGACTTGTCATGGAACACCAGTTTATCTGAAATATTCACACAACTCTTATCATCACAATATATCACGGTCGAATCCAACACCTGATCAAAAAGTCCATAAACTAACTTACGGAGCCACACTTCTTCCATACAAACATCACAAGCTGAAATATACTCTTCTTTTGTAGTGTTGAGTGCAATAGACTTATGTTTCTTGCTAGCCAAAATTTAATGTATTTTTATTGATTGAATAATAGAATAGGAATAGTTTTTTGTGTCTGCAATGATTATCTAAGTTGTTATCATAGTTGGTACAACCATGGATCTTTCATGGGAGGGGTTGTGATCATGAAAATTATGAAATTTTGGTCATTTGTATATAGGATAGCGTAGGAGAGTGTTGAATTTTTGAATTTTCTATTTGTTTTGCGAGAGAGACACAATTGTTTTTGTGATAGAGTCATTTTCCTCTTACGTGGAGAGAAAATCATGGAGAAAAACACTTTGGAGATCTGGAGATTAAATTGCAGGTCATGTGGGAAGAAATTTCGGTAACGACATGCGGTGCACCTCAAATGTTCCCATAACTATAGACTTGATATGCTTTCATTTCCACAGACTTTCACCAAGCTAACATAGATTTCAATTCTACCTCACACATGCCTCCACAGACCTACATTTTCATACTTCCCCAAAACCTTCCAACTCTTGTCTATTTTTCTTCCATCTTAGAAAATCTACCTTAGTTCATTACCATAGACTCTCCCTGAAAATATCTTGTCAAAAATTATTTATTCCCTTCTTGGTTGTGCGCCCTTGATTTTATATGGACTCAAAGAGTCACTTGTGTGAATATTTGTGTCTCTTGTGTGGTTCGTGCCCCTTCGCGAACCCACACTCAACTGACTCGTAGTGCCCTTTTATGGAACCGGTGTGCCCATCCAAAGCCCACGTGCCCATCAACCATTTATCTCTTGGAGTAACGTTCCCCATCCTTGGACGCGCTCCCCTTTACTTGTGCACTTTTTGTTCCGATCATTGTGACTCCTAGTGGGTATGACAATGGGGTCACCCAATCTCTCTGGTGTGTCCATGTTGTCAAGGGAATATTAGTCCACACCTTGGGCATGCTCACGATTCACCCCTCCCTTTCCCAAATGCAACCCAAGTCTCTTTCAACCGTTCTAAGGAATGTAATGTGTGTTCCCCCTTGGTGTCCTACATCACCATTATGCATCCAAGATTGTCCTTCCCACATCTAAACTTATTTGTTCACCCCATGTTGTGGGTGGGAAATCCCTCCTATGGACTAGCACTTAGGGTTTTAATCATGCATGCAGAAAAGACCTAAAGATTCCTACTTTTAACCATCATCCCATACCTAATCCCCATTATTCTTAAGCAAATACACAGTTAAGAAGATCAAGTGAACATACCTTATTTCCAACGTTTTGATATCGATCCCTCTTCACGCTTGGTCTCTCTTTGACTACAACTCTCCTCCCAAGTCTGACCTACATTCACAAAAGACAAACAAAGAACTCCACATGCATTTGATATACAGATTAATGGGTTAGAGATTTAATCAACATGTACACAATAAACAATGAAAACCTCATATGATGGGACGGGAAAAGTACTTCTTTATTATTAACTTTACTAAATAAACTTACAATGATGAAGTCGGCCACTGCTCCACGAATCTGGTCCTAGGCTCCTCTTTTACTGTGCACCAACTGCTAACACACTTGCTTCTCTTCTTCGTTGAAATCACAAAATGGTTGCAGAATATTGGGCAAAGGGGAATACGAATTCGGGTAGAGTTTCTTTACTATGTTTCTCCTCCTTTCAAATGGGACCCCTACCTCTTCTTTTATAGGCTAGAAGGAGCTAGGTATTTGGTCGAATGACCGACCATGCATGGTCAAAAGGTTTAGTTAACTTGCCCAAAGTTGTGTGTTCTGTCAGCAACTTTCCTTTTTTCCTTCTTCTGAAGGTCCACGTGGGCTGTAGTGGGTCAGCTAGCGTGGACACTATAGATACATGCGGGCTGTAGTGGATCAGGGTGCGTGGGCCTTTAAAAATGGAGTTTTTTAGAAGAGCTCTTCAGTGGTGGCTTGGAAAAGAAGGAATATGAGATGGCCTGATGCCAAGTAAGAATGTTTGGTGAAAATTAGGGTTATAACATATGCCCCCTAATGTGTGAGGTCAGAAGAGCATCTGATGGATGAAATACATTATCAATCTTTATCAATGTACCAAACCGGTGAGCCCAGGGACCAGAATTCGGGAGGTGCCATCTGTAAAATAACAATTGTCTCACCGAGACGGGCATACCCATGCTCGGGATGAAATAAAATCATGGATACCAATCAAATAGACTGTAGATCCATGTCATATAACTATATAAAGTGTAGCCGCGAGAAATAAATAGTGGATCTCCATCTCAAAATTAAAAGATATACATGTATAGTATCCATCTTCTAGAAGTTGGTAAGGCCTGATGGGTGGAGATGAGGTCTTCAGAGCTCGAGCAACAACTTCAAAATCTTCAAAACTCAGGTAGGAGTGTAATATGAGTGTACGACTTCACTACCCAGAGGTCTTCGACGGCTCGTCGGGTATGGACTAGAGGATATTGATGATCAGACTGACGGCTTCATTGATTTCAAAAAAAGACTTGATTGGACTCTCAGGATGTTCGGGCATGAGGGAAAGAGACAAATTGCAAAGGGGCTGACTCAGGCTTGGTAAAACTTCCCTTGGGAAATAGCACGACAAATGATGAGACTCAGGCAACATGGAATTTGACATAAGTTCACGATGCAGAAGGCAACGCAAACTCTCCATATGTTTGGAAGAATAACCAAATCGAGGAGGACACAACTCTATGTAGTGAGAAAAACTTTCTAAGGTCGTATTAAATCCCAGAGCTTGAAGAAAAAACAAAAGGATATGCTTTTTCTAAGGGCGACTCATTTTTCTACCAAATAAAAAGAAAATACTTTTCCCTTCCTCTTTTTGGGGTATATTTGATTTTTTTGTCTTTTTCAATAATGTTGGAAAGCTTGAAAAATAATAAAAGAATGCTACATTACAAAGGAGGATCGAGTGTCACAAACATACTATTTCCAAGCGCACGGAACACATGGATGCTCAGGGAAAAGGGACATATTCAAGAAAAGGACACTCAGGAAAAATCCTCCAGGGACCAAAGGTATCAAGACAGAGGAAAAGTGCTATAGGACTTGCATATAAGGCATGCTTTACATGGTTCAGTTGAGAGCAACATGGAGCCGGAATTAGGCCCAAGATGCGGGTATGCAAATGCGATTAATAAAACACACAATGGTAACGTCCTTCGATGTAATTTTAACGAGCCTAGAGAAGGTAAGCTCGGAGGTTTTTCATATTTAGAGAGTTTGAAAAAACGTAAAAGGAGACTCTGATGGGGTACCTTTTTCGAAGGTAGTATAGTCGGTTCGAAAAAGGGCTAAACTAGCACTGACAACATGTCTATTCAAAACCATTTTAACGAGTGTGATAAAGACAAGATCACTCGGCCATTTTTTCATTTTTAAGGAGTCTGAAAAAAGTTTAACTATGGACTCCTTTAGGAATGTTCTTCTGGACCATTTTAACGAGTGTGAAAGAACAAGGTCACTCAACAATCTTTTCAATTTTAGAGAGTCTGAAAAGAGATTAACTATGGACTCCGTCGGGGTTCCTTTTTCGTAAATTTAGTCCCTCAGGCCCGAAAAAGGGGTAAAATTATACCTGAGGGTACTCTTCTAGAGAACTGAAGTTCCTAGAGTATACCTTTGTTCGTACAATTGACCATCTAGACCGAAAAAGGGGTAAACCACCATTGGATAGACATGACTTCAAATTTTAGTTTAACGAGAGTGAAAGGTTACAAGATTGCTTAACAATATTTTCATTTTTAGAGGGTCTGAAAAGGGATTGAAAGAAGACCCATTGGGGGCTACGACTCATGTATGAAATTGGTTCAAGTAGAGCCCGCTGCTAGGCTCAGACCAAGAGTCTCTTCGATAGTCAACTTGGAAAGTCTCCCAAAAGGGAAGAAAACACAAAGCACGGTGTAAGTCCTCCCTCGGTATAGAAACCGAAGTCATGACTTCAAGGATAGCCTCATCTGAAGGAAATTCAAAATACGAGAAATCATGCAAATGAGGGTCGACAGTCCGAAAGGGTGAAGTAAACTGACCATACTCCATATTATGATGGAGGTTCTGGCCAAGGATGGCAGAGTCTATTAGTGAAGAATCACAAGCATGAGGGCTTGAGGATCTACAAACAACAAGATCAGACTCAGAAGGATACTCAAGTCCATTTGGACCAAGAGGGGGAAGAAAGGGCTCCTATGCCCCCATTGGATACACCAATGGATCAATTACTGATTCCAAGTCTCGAGAAGGAAAACATGATTGCACGGGTTCCTGCTCATAAGAAATTGAACACTGAGGATAAGATGCCACATAATTAACCCGTGGTGGGGTGGATTCTACACGGAAACTAGGAACATATAAAGGGGCAGCCTGAACTAATGTTGAATTAGGATGGTGATTATCAAGTGCCAGCTGGTCAATAGTGACAATGCTTCCATTGTGAGGGAAGTGCATCACCCAGAAGAGCGTAGATACCATAGTGTTCATAGCATATACATAATCACGCCCAAGAAGCATATTGAAATCTAATGGGCCTTACACCACTATAACATCGACACGGACAATCCAACACCTAACGAGATAGGAAAGTAAGGAAGAACCCCCAAATATTCACAAGGATGTCTGTCAAAAGCCAATAACTCATATGAAGCAGACACAAGCTTGGGAGAACCCAAGACTTTCCAAACCGAGGAGGATAAAATACTTGCAGAGGCTCCTTTATCCATAGTACATCGATAAATGTTTGTTGAATTAACTTCAACCCTTATTTGAAAGGGTGTGGAGGAAGGAAGATGAGGCTCAA